>JAJONR010010207.1:0-16405 GCA_029582245.1 Solanum etuberosum
CCAAGAAAACTTCAGTCAAGTTCTTCCAGGAAGTGATAGAATCATTCAGCAATTTTGCCAATCATCTTGTATCTTAACCCGTCAAAGAGAACGGGAATAACCTCAAACTTACGGACTCTTGTGAGATGTTTTGAAAACAAACGGCCCACATACTTCCACAAAATTTTGAAGGTGTTCATGGGGTTCTTCATGAGCTAAACCACCAAACTTTCCTCTTAGTTGGAGCAATTGTAGCATTGTTCTGGTTACATGAAAAACTGCTCTCTCTGTTGTGGGAAGTATATAGATGGCTCTTGTGGTTTGAATGATGGTTAAATGTATATCATTCAAATTACCCATGTTGTCGTTTTGCCCATTGTGACTTTCGTTGACACTACCCTAGTCACTCATGTTTTAAACCTGGAAATCAGCAAACAACAACACCAAAATTCAATCTACTACAACTAAACAAATTTACAAGCTAATTTCTCAAATGAAATTCTTAGCCATCATTACCCGGCAACGATACCATTTTTTATAATCAAAATCAATTTAAAGAGTAAGCGGTCATCATTAATAAAAATACCCAACTAAGTCAGGGTCAAATCCCACATAGAATGATACAAGGCAAGGAATTCTATCAAGAAATTTGGAATGTAAATTCCTTTGTTTGTAGCAATAAGAATAACTGGGTGGATGATTCCACCAAATTTAATAAAAGGGTTTCGTTATAAATAGTCACAATTAAACAAGAGTTTCAGGAAATCAAATAAGTTACAAGAAATCTAGGGGTGCGGGGATTGGAAATTGATATCACATAAGGGTGATTGTGTTGCTCTATTTCATGGATTGGCTGGGTCATCCTCAATGACACTAATCTTCTTTCGATCTCATAGAATTAGCTCATTGAATGTCCTTTCGGTCTCATCTATGTGTGAAACTAAACAACTCAATATCTTACTCTATTATCTCTTTCGATTCAAAAATAGGGCAAATAGATTCGACCCATAATCTCTATTTTCAAGACAATTAAAGTCATCAAACCTAAATTGCTAGTATTGAACTAATTACACACTCAATCAATCTCTTTCGAGCATCAATCAGAGATCAAAAGTAGGAATTAAGTTTACAACCTCAACCCATAAATTAACCTCATTCTAATTAGCTCAAATCCATTTATGAAAAGCAACAAAATAGATCATAACACAATACCCATTACATTAAATCAACATCCAACCCCATGAATGCACCCCTAGATTTTGGGTTTTAGCCACCCATCACAAACTGTAAAAAAGTTATACCTTGCAAGAAAGCAGTTATGGGTAACATTAAATCAGTAATTACAAGCAATAGCCACTTTGAATTTCAACTTCAAATTGTGAATTTCAAAAGCAAAAGTTGAAAACCCCATAAACAAAAAGTGTTCTTCACAAAGGGAAAGTGTTTCTCTCTATAAAACTATTCAAAACTTTCTCACTATTTTTGTCTCTCTAAACTCTCTGGAAAAATCTTTTTCTCTCTCCTTTAGGCTATTTGTAATTTCTCAAAAATTTGGCCCAAACTCAATGCATGACCCATTGAGCGACGTTAGTCGAGTTTGTCAATCATATCAGGTGAATCACCAACTGCTCCTAAGCTCCCCTTTCTCTTGCTTTAGGCTTCAGGTGTTTGAACCTCAACCGGCGAACTCGTTCGAGTCTGCCTTTCATATTTGGCGTATCGCGGAGTACCACATTAATTTGCCTTTTAAACTTTCAATGTTTCTCTAATTACTGTCACCTTCAGTGATGGTCACCTTGTTCACCTTTTGCATTCGATTAGTTGTTGTTCCTCTTTTAGTCCGCCGACCTGTCTTAATCAATTCAATTGTAGTGCACTATCATCTTGGGTGAGGTCATACCCATTGGGCGATCTTCCCTTCAAGTTAGGCGATCACCAATGTGGAGTTTACACATCTTTTCATGATTTGGCCCTTGTTTCATATATTCATTATTGCCTTATCCTTTAGCCTTCATAGCTGCAAATCATCAAAATATCATCAAAACAGGACAAAGTTAGGCATTGAGGACACAAATTATTGAGCTTAATAGGTCTTAAGTTAGTGTAAATCTATCACCCATCATCTACCTCAGATATTATGAGCTCCCAAATTAAAAAAATAGAGTGAATATTGAGTCTTATCTCTATAGATGACTCATGATTTCCATTACATGGAAGAATCCCCAACCAACTCGAACACATTTCATGAATGTGGAACATTAGGAGGGATAACAATGGAGAGTCCAAAAGGCACTGCTAGTTACTGTTGGGAATTCACAAACCAATATTAGTCATTCTTTTGGAAACCAAAATGCAAGACCACAAGGACCTAGTAGAGGATTTGAGCTTTACCAATTACATAGAGGTTCCTTCCATAGGCTGCTTAGGTGGTATAGTTATGATGTGGATGGATAAATTCTTAAAGTTGAGGAAATTATAACAACTGCTCAGGAAATTCATGTGAGGTTACATGTATACTCTAAACCTACCCCATGGCTATTTAGTGCAATCTACGTGAGTAAAACCTTTGAAAATAGAAAAAAACTATGGAATAATCTCAAAATTATCTCTAACTCTTACAATGATTGTTGGTTTGTTGGTGGTGACTTTAATGATATTTTGAAAGCCTCGGAAAAGTTTGGAGGTAACAATATTATCTGGCACTAGTTGTTTTTGGGACTGTATAGTTTTGGGGTGTAACGTTGTGGTTGTTCCCTCTCCTTTCAGTCTAGTGACTTTGTGCCACTTGAATCATTGTAAGCTAGTGGATTTACGATTTAAAGGGGATAAATTACTTGGACCAATAAAGATATAGAAAAAAAATTATGATGTTTAGCCAATGACTCTTGGATCGACATAAATTCTGACTCTAGTATTACAAATGTCCCCCCCTAACCCATTCAGACCATTCACCCTTACATATTATTCTATTTTAGAATTATGGGAATAAGACACCCAAGCCCTTCAAATTTTAGAAGATGTGGTGTCGACATCTAGTGTTTTAGGATATTGTTTGAAGTAGTTGGAAGGACAATCCTAGCTTATATAGAGCATAAAAGAGTTATGCTATGTAACTATGCACTAGAACAAACACATGTTTATAATTATTTTTCATAATAAGGAGAGGATACTTTCAAAACTTGCATGTATCGTATCTTCTAACAATTATCCTTTCAGTGAGTTCCTACATAACTTAGAGACTGACCTCAATCAAGAACTCAATGAAATTTTAAGACTAGAGGAGAAATTCTGGAAGAATAAAGTTGAGGATTAATTGGGTTAGTGAAGGAGATGCGAATACTAGGTTTTTTCATACATCTACCCTAACTATAAGGAGAAGAAGAAATAGTATTTTGTGTTTAACGGATGAGGGGGCAATTGGATACATGACCAAAATACGATTAGAAACAACATTATCTTTTATTTCTAAGAATATCTTCACTTCTAGTCATCTAGCTTTCCAACTTAGGGTTTCTAATAATAATATGGAGCAAAACATTCTTACTCTTTGAAACTACAACCATCTCAAGGCCCCCATTAAAGGACTCTGAAGTCCTAATTGCCACTAAGCCTTTCAGTCCCTACAAAGCCTCTGGCCGGATGGTCTACACCCTTTCTTCTACCAGAAATATTGGCATATTGTTGGGTGATCTATCATTAATTACTATCAAAACATGTTTAAATGTTACACTATTTGTCCAGAAATGAACAAAACTTATCTTAGTCTAATCTCTAAATGCGTCAATGCCTCAAATATGAAGAACTTTGGACCTGTTAGGCTTTGTAACATCATGTATAAAATAATACAAAAATTATCATCAATAGAATCAATCCTATATTATACAAAATTATAAGTCTTAATAGAGCCAGCTTCCTAAGAATAAGAGGGCAGCTGATAATGCAAATATCATTCAGGAAGTTATTAGCTATTTTAAAAAGATGAAGGGTAAGAATGCCAACATGATTCTTACAATTTATTTAGAAAAAATAATCAAACTATAGGAGTGGTCATTCACTAGCTCAAGCTTACTTAACTTTACTAACAATATGATCAAGCTTATTTTATCTTGCATTAGCACTACTTCTATCTCCATTTTAATGAATTGTTCGAGCACCAACTTTTTAGACCCTCATGAGGAATAAGACAAGGTGATCCTATGTCCCCCTATATCTTTATTCTTTGTATGGAAAGAATCTCTAGAAGCATCGATTGACAAATATCTTATAGTAATTGGTTTCCCATGAAAATAGGTAGAAGTGGGCCAGAATAATCACACCTCTTCTTCGCAGATGACTTACACTTAAAGCAAGAGGAAACACCAAAAGTTGTCATACTATATTGAATAATCTTCTGGACTTTAATCAATTCTCTAGCAAAACGATCAATTTTGCCAAGTCCAAAGTGATTTTCAGCTCCAATTGTAAGACAGATATTATCTCCAACCTCTCAGCCATTTTATCAATCCAACATAGTGATAACTTTGTTAAATATCTTGGTTTTCCCATCTTTAACGAAACACCTACTCATGGAGATTTTCAACTCATTATAGATAATTTAAACTCTAAAGTTTTTTGTTAGAACATGAAAATTTTGAATATCTCTGGTGGCACTACTCTTGCTAAAGCTTCCTTATGTAGTATAAAGAATCATGTAATATAATATATTAGTCTTCCTCATAAAACAATCAACCAAATCGATAGGCTTCAGAGGAAGTTTGTTTGGAATACCAACAAAATCAAAAGTTTTTTACTTCTTGTGAGTTGGGATACCATTACAAAACCTAAAGAAAAAGGAGGGCTTTCCATGCATAAGTGTCACATCCCAAAGTACCCCCCCTAGGTGTGACATGGCAAATAGGACCCCGAGAGATCCTAAACAAGACACTTTACATAAGCATAACGTAAAAGAAATATATTAAAAGAGATTATAAGAAATATAAGTCTCAAAGCTTTAGATGACATAAAAGATACCAACAAAGTACATATGAGAATATGTGGAATACTACTAAGTCTGACATAGCCTTTCTAACATCATGAGAGTGGTTGGGACGTAACTCATACACCACGTACAAGTCTAAAACTAAAAGATAATAAAATCAATAAAACTTCAATAGCCTTGTCCTCCAACCATATGGACTCACCAATCCAAGTAATCAATAGATGAGCAATCCCGATCTATCCACGTTTGAGAAGAAGAGAGTTGGACCCTATATTATGAGACAATATAGGCACAAATATACATTAGTACGATGCATGCACTAAGTATGGGGAAATGCATGTAGACATAAAACATGATAATATGGTGAACTTAAGCATAATATGCATGACCAAGTGAAACATAAATAATGCCTTTAAAGAGGAATCATAAGTCATGAAAAAGTTCAATCAATACTTAAAAACCATAGGAACATCTTTGAGAAAACTTTTTAATAAAAAATAGTTCATTTGTGAGATATTTACCATTAATTCGCAATAAGACCATATGATCTATAATATGTAATTCGGTGTAATTCTCACATCAAAAAGGAGAGTCTACTTGCCAAGGTAGAACTCTGTATCATTCATATTGCTAAGGTAGATCCACTAGCTAGGTCATTTAAGACAACCCTATGGGGTCACGTAGTTTGGGACAGGGAAATTCCTTCTAAAGACTAAACCTCTCCTAACAGTAAGGCCTCCATCCCAAAGTCCTCTCAGTTCTAAGTAAATCCCAACAGAAAAGACATAATCATAATCATATCAAAATAATTGAAAAAACACAATTAAAAACTACAAATCCAATCATAAGTTCATATTAGAATAGCTCCTTTCAAAACCATTATTTCATAACTTCATTCATTAAGACACTAACCTATCTAAGCATCCAAATCATGATTTCCATTCAAATATGAGAAAACCTTCACAAATCTATGGTACTTCTCTTCAAATCATTCTTTAGTCATAAATCATTATTTTCATAAAATATGCATGAATCCATAATCAATTTATAAATTAAAGTTCATAATTTCACAGTCATAATCACGTATAAAGCATGGGTCCATATGAAATCAATTGGAAACATATAATTGAGTCAAATCATGTATAATAAGGTCAAATAATATCAATTGATTCATAATAAATTGGACCCGTGAAGAATAGCATGAAACCCTAGCTAATTGGGTGAAATTGAAGTGGAGATTTGAGTTTCTCTTGGACCCCAATGGATGAAAAGGATCCAATGGTGAATTCACACACACCTTGATGATCAAATACCTAGATGATTGCTAGAATATGAGACCTTGAAGCTTGAAACCCTAACTTTCCTTGAGAGCTCTTGAGAGAAAATTGGAAAAGAAGACTTGGGGAAATTTTGGGGATTTTAGTGAATGAGAGGGATTAGGGTAAGTTTGAAGAGTGAAAATGGTTATACAGGTAGTTATAGGGTCAAAATGACATAGTTTAGGGGTTGATTGGGTAGGGAAAGACCAAAACACCCTTAATGAAAATCTAGCGAAAGACCCTTCTGGTTGGACTTACGGTCTGTAAGAGTTTCTATGAACTGTACAAGTCAATCGTAGATCCAACTACCGAAACCATAAATCCTAGATAATTTCCATGATTTGCTTCAATAGGTCGTGAAACACATTACGGCTCATAGACCCCTATTCGTAGAACTCATGTACCCAAAAATCCTTAGCATCCAAAATACTTCTATAATTTAACTTTTAACGATCCATCAACTAAACCACGATCCGTCTTGTTCATCTGTAGACTATCATATTAGACTTGATAGTTTTGGTAACTCAAATTAGTTCATACGACTGCCTTGCTACATCCAGTAAAAATTCCTACGGTTTGTAGTTCGACTCATAAGACATATTTTAGTACAAATTTTCTACAACTTTCCCTTTCCAATTCGACTTCCAATTTCTGAGGTGTTACAATATCTCCCCCTTAGGAACATTTGTCCTCAAATGGGACTCAAACTAGCATGAATAGAGTACATAGTGAGATCTAACAACCAATGATGAATTAAAACCATACCAAAATGCACATAATCACGGAGTAATCGACTCCAAGCTAAAACATAAACTTATAATTATAAGTTTTCATGAATATGCATGCTTATGGAAACATGAGAATGACTAACATACATGAATCCAAAAGAATGAACCATGAGAAACTTAATACCTAAAGTTAGAATAGGAGCGGATGATAAAAAATGAGGATACTTGGACATCATACCGGCTTCGGCCTCCCAAGTAACACCCTTAACTATTTGATTTCTCCGAAGGACTTTCACAGAAGCAACCTTTTATTTCTCAACTTTCGTACTTGATGATCTAAAATTTCAATCGGAACCTCTTTAGACAAAAGCATTTTCTTATCTCCCAAATTTTCCAATGGCACTATAGATATCGGACTACCAATACACTTTTTCAACAAGGAGACATGGAATACCGGATGTACCGATGCAAAATCAGAAGGTAGTTCCAATTCATAAGCAACCTTTTCAATATGCCTTAAAATCTGATATAGGCCCACATATCGGTGACTAAGTTTCCCTTCTTTCCAAACATCATCACACCCTTCATATGTGAGATTTTCAAATAAACCAAATCATCATCCTCAAATTCAAGCTCCATTCTCCTAACATCGGCATAAGACTTTTGTCGACTTTGAGCCATTTTGAACCTTTCATGAATAATTTGATCCTTCTCCATAGTCTCATGCACCAAATTGGGCCCTATCAAAATGAGCTACACCAACATCAAACCAACCAATTGAAGATCAACACCTCCTACCAAAGAGAGCCTCGAATCGAGCCATTTGGATACTTGAGTGATAATTATTGTTATAAGCAAACTCAACCAAAGGCAAATGATTTTGACACCTTGGATTCAAGAACGACTAGGAAGGGTCAAGTGGGCAACTCACAAGACCAAAGGTGGACCATGGAACTCCTCACGGAGCCCAAGACAGGCCGTAAAGAGGACCACGGTCCGTTGCAGTGCTCGTGAAGGTTCCCAAGACCTGCCTCATGGGTCTCCCTCCGACAAAGGGAGTTGACGGCCCGTGGTGAGCTTTACGCCCCGTAGTGGTGTCCGTGAAAGAATTCCAGAAGCTGTCCAGGAGGGCTCCCCTCCCACGACCCTTTTGATGGCCCGTGGTAGGCCTCATGAAGCGTGAAGGTGATCGTGGAGGATGGACAACCTTCAGGGGCCACTGCCCAAGGACCACGGTGGCCACAACGGGCCGTGGTCTCTTACACGAGCCGTGTAGGCTATCGTGGGGTGGTCGCGTCAGTTGTTAGTCAGGGTCTTTTCCTAATTATTCTATCTTGATACTATATCGCTTTATCCTTACCTAGAAGCCCTATATAAGTGATTTTAACCCCAAAATCAAAACATTCAAGTCAATCTCTCAAATTTACAAAAGAAGAACAAGTCTTCGTCTCAAATATTTCTCTCTCTAGAAAGCTTAAAAAAGTCCAACCTAGGGTTTCAAGTCAAGTCTCCTAATCCTCCATTGAAGTTAAGCAATTAGCATTGAGGAATTATAGTTTTCATCAATGGAGCCCTTTCTTCCATGGAGTTCCCAACTTCTCCAATTTTCAAAGTTAGAAATCCCCAATTGAGTTAGGGTTTTTCTTATATGTTATGGGTTCTTTTAATTATTGATTTAATTGATTCATATATGATCTTTTATGCATGAATTGAGTTAATCTCAGGTTTTTTTGCATGAATTGAACCCATCTTTTATGCATGAATTGAACCCATGTAATTTCCATATTTTCCAAGTTATGATCATATAATGTGGGTTTTGGATTATGAAAGAAGAGTTTATAAAATAAGGCATGTTCTCATGAAATTTATGTAAATATTTTAAGGATGCTTTGAGAGTGAAGTATAAATGATATTGTTATTGTTATGTTGTTGAAAGGATTTCTCATATACACGTGAAAGCATGATAGTGAAAGGTTTTCTCATATAATAAGGGTTCTTAGGGTTGAAAGGTCTTCTCACCTTAAAACAAACCACTGTTAAGGAGTTGTTCTAATGTTGAGGCACGAGGCGATTACCCATGCTCTCTAATTGTAAGACAAGAGGCGATTACCCATTTCACGTGATGTAAGGACAAGATACAATTACCCATGTTTCTTTAAGAGCTAAGATGAATATGATTAAGAACTATTCCGTGGAAGTTAAGCTTAGTACCGAGTGGACAAGTGGTGATTACCCGTCCCCCATAAACTATGTGCCAACATAGGATTGTCTAGATAGACATTAGCTGGTGGATCCACTTAAGCTAGAAGTTCATGGTCCTTACCTTGGCAAATAGGACAACCCCTTTCGGTGTGGGAGACACCAGATTCCATGTTAATAGCTCACATGGTCTTATATGTCAGTTAAGGCTACTTCCCACAAACAAGCTATGATGAACTAAGGTTACTTCAAGAAGTATCTTACGTATGTTTTAAGATGATGTTCACTTGCATTTATCATGTTTTACGACTTATGTTTTCTAACATTCAAGAATTATGTTTTAACTTGATCATTGCATGATCATGAAAATGTTCCTTTTTAGCATGACTTTATATGTTTTTATGCATGGCTATCATACTTGGTATATGTTAGTACTAGCGCATACTCTTGCCTACATTTCCCCAAATGTAGGGTCTGACAGTCAGGGTTCCAGTTTCGTGGCTAGAGTTCTTTGAGGAGATTCCAAGCTTTGGTGAGTCCTCATGCTTCGAGGACCGGACATTTATTGTTTTCAGTCTTTCCTTACTTTCAGTTTTGGAACATGATGTACGGGCTACACCCAGATTCATTCTTATGTACTAGATGGCTTTGAGACGATGGTTAGACTTCCGCTTTACTTTCATAAAACTTTTAGACTTGAAATGTTTCTCTTAATCCCTTTTATTCTATTATCTTGTATGATGAAAGATAAGTGGCTTGTATGGGGCCTCTTAGGGTCTTATACGCCATGTTACGCCTAGGGGCTACCTTGGGTCGTGACAATGATTATCCCAACTACCCTTGAAGTCAAACACATAAGCTCTCAATATATTTTCCAAATTCTGAATACTACGCTTAGCTTGACCATTGGTTTGAGGATTAAAATTTTTACTAAGCTTCACTTGAATACCAAGACATTTTTGAAATGACCTCCAAAATTAAGAAGTAAACTAAGTACCATGATCAGAGATAATGGATAAAGGCACTCCATGAAACCTTACCATTTCCCGAATATAAAGCTTAGCATAATCCTCAGTTGAATATGAAGTCTTCACATGAAGAAAATGAGTTGACTACATCATATAGTCCATAATAACCCAAATCAAATGAAACTGATGACGAGTACGAGGTTAAACCATAATGAAGTCCATATTCAAATCTTCTCACTTCCAAATAGGAATGATAATGTCTTGAGCCAAACCACCCAGTTTCTGATGCTCAACTTTGACTTATTGACAATCAGGAAACTTAGCTACAAATTCTGTGATAAACTTCTTCATCTCATTCCACCAATAGACTTCCTGCAAATCCCAATATATCTTGTTAGCTCCCGAATGAATAGAATACCGAGAACTGTGAGCTTCCACCAAAATTTTATTCCTCGACTAATCGACAGTTGGAACACATAATCAACCTTGGTAACATAGAACACCATCTTCCCCTTAGGAGAAAGCCTGAATGACTTTTTCAAAAATCAGCATCTTCAATTCAACAATAATTGGATCAAGATCTTGCTTAGCCTTCACATCCGATTCTAAACCATTCTGAATAATCACACCACCTTCATTGGAGTCAACCAAGTGAACACCCAATTGGGCCAATCTATGAACATCACAAACTAGCTCTTTTTTACCATCCTCAACATGAGTTACACTACCCATCGATAATTGACTCAGACCATCAACCAACATATTCACCTTACTCGAGTGATAAAGACACTCATGTCAAAATATTTCAATAACTAAAGTCATCTGTTTTGGCAAAGATTCATGTCCTTTTGGGTGAACACGTATTTCAAGCTCTTATGGTTGGTGAACACATCCATATAAACACCGTAGAGGTAATGTCTCAAAATCATTAAGGCAAAAACCACCATTGCTAACTCCAAATCATGAAATTGATAATTCTTTTCATGCACCTTCAATTTCCTTGAAGCATACACAATTACTTTCGCTTTGCATCAAAGAACAATCAAGATCAACGGGTATTCGCCTTCACATATTTCAATATAAGATACGGGTATTCGCCTCCATATCTTTTAATAGGGGATCATGGGTATTTGCATCCATGTCCAATATTATGGAATAAGGGTAGTTGCCTCTTACTCTCCTTTAAGGAATATGGGGAATCGCCTCATATCCTTCTCAGTTAGAGGTCATGGGTAATCACCTCTAGCCTCATCATTTTCTTAGTCTTTTAGCCTAGATTCATTTTAGGTGAGAAATACTTTCAACCTAGAATCATTCAATGTAAGAAAGCCTTTCACATCCATACTTAAGCAATTCAAGTGGGAACTATCCTTTCCACAACAATTACATCAATAATCAACAATTCATAACACAAGCTTCAATCTCAAAGAACTTCTAATATATCTCATCAATACTATAAGAATACATCTAAACCCACAAATTCTCCTTTCATGACATCAAACCCATTTATATAAAATTCAACCTAGAAACATGGGTTAAGCATGGGTACATGTAAATTCATCCTAAAAACATGTATTCCACTCAATTCAAACATAAACAATCATTACCCATTCAATTGGATCAACATTCACCCATACCGACAATATTAGAAGAAAACCCTAACTCAAATTGGGGAATTTCTACTTTTCAATTGGGGAATCTTAGGGGCTCCATGGATGAAAAGCCATCATACCTTGATATCAAAGCCCACAAATGCTTGAGGAATGGAGACTTGACCTTAATCCTAGCTCCAACTCTTTGTTCTTCTTCAAGTTCTAGAGAGAGAAATATTTGAGAGGAAGACTTTAGGATTTCTTTTGGGTATTTAAAATAATGACTTGAATGGGTGAGTTTTGGGGTTAAAATCACTTATATAGGGGTCCTAGGCTTGGTTAAAATGACATAGTATTAATTCACTTAAAGCCAAAAAAGACCCAAAATCCCTAAACTAAAACTCGGCTGACTCACCTCACGAGTGGCTCCACAAGCCGTCAAGGGTCACACGGCCCGTAGTGGTGCCCGTGGTCCCTTGACCAGTGGCCTCACTTGCCACCCCTTAACCCCTAAAACATAACTCATGACCACGACTACTCCCACGGCCCATGGTGGCCTTCACGAGCCGTTTAGTGACTCGTGGGAGGGTCTCCATTTAGGCAGCCCCATAGGAGCACACTGCCTAGCCTTCATGCCCCTCACCACGACCCGTGGTCCCCACCACGAGGCATCAAAGTGGTCGTGGGAGGTGAGAATAGCTTGGTTAGCCACTGCCTAAGGTCTATGGGCACCCCCACGACTCGTGGTGCCCTTCACGAGCCGTGTGGCCTCATGGAGGGTGCCAAGGCTCTAATTCTAGGTTGTGACCTTTCCTTTGGACCCTTGCTTAGCTACTAGGTTCCGTGGTGTTACATGAGGAAGTGCCCGTTCAGATTCTAGATCGTCAGGTGTCACCACCCAAGGTTGCCCTTGGGCGTGACATGGCTTATATGACTCTGAGAGGCCCCATACAAGCCACTTAGCTTTCATCATAAAAGATAACAAAATAAAGAGATTTAAAACAGTTTCAACATATAAGAGATTGATAGAGAAAAGCGGAAATCTAAACATCATCTCAAAGCCATCTAGTACATAAGAATCAATATGGGTGTAGCCCGTACATCATGTTCCAAAACTTAAAGTAAGGGAAGACTGAGAGCAATAAGTATCCGGTCCTCGAAGCATGAGGACTCACAAAAGATCGAAATCTCCTCAAAAATCTATAGCCACGAAACTAGGAACCCTAACTGTCGGACCCTACATTTGGGAAAAATATAGGCAAGAGTATGCTTAGTAGAAACATGTACCAAGTATGATAGCGATGCATAAAAACCTTTGAAAACATAATTAAAAGAGATACCTTCATGAGATGCAATGACCAAGCTAAAACATGAGATAAAGAGTTAGATAACATGAGTCATAAAACATGGTCAATGCACATAGTCGTTATCTTCAACATGTATGAGATACTTCCTTGAAGTAACCTTAATTCATCATAACTTGCTTGTGGGAAGTAGCCTTAACTGATATATAAGACCATGTGATCTATTAACATGGAATCCGATGTCTACCCCACACCGAAAAAAGGTGTCCTACTTGCCGAGGTAAGGACCATGAACTTCTAGCTTATGTGGATCCACTAGCTAATGTCTATCTAGACAATCCTATGTTGGCACATAGTTTATGGGACACGGGTAATCGCCACTTGTCCACTTGGTTCTAAGCTTAACTTCCACGGAATAGTTCTTAATCATATTCATCTTAGATCTTAAAGGAACATGGGCAATCGCCTATTGTCCTTACATCATGTGACATGGGTAATCGTTTCTTGTCTTTTAATTAGAGAGCATGGGTAATCGCCTCTTGCCTCTACATTGGAATAGCTCCTTAACATTGGTTCATTTTAGGTGAGAAGACCTTTCAACCCTAAGAACCCTTATTATGTGAGAAAACCTTTCACAATCATGCTCTCATGTGTATAAGATAAACCCTTTCAACAACACAACAATAACTACATCATTTATACTTCACTCTCAAAGAATCCTTAAAACATTTATATCAATTTCATAAGAACATGCATAGTTCCATAATTCACTTTTCATAGCTCAAAATCCACTTTCAATCATCAATATTTAGAAAACATGGGTTGGACATGGGTTCATAGGAATTCATCATAATCATGTAATTACATAAATCCATTCTTGATAGATCATGAAACAATCAAATACATTAACATTAAAGAGAACCCATGACATGGAAGAAAACCTTGACTCAATTGGGGAATTCTAACTTTGTAAATTGGAGAATTTTGGAACTCCATGGAGGAAAGGGCTCCATGGATGAAAACTATCATACCTCAATTCCAATTGTTTAACTTCAATGGAAGGGTTGGAGGCTTGACTTGAAACCCTAGGTTGATCCCTTCTTCTTTAAGCATTCTAGAGAGATAAGTATTGGGAAGACTTGTTCTTCTTTTGTAAATTTGAGAGAATGATTTCAATTAAGGAAATTTTGGGGTTAAAACACTTATATAGGGGTTTTGGTGAAGGGTAAAATGACATAGTATTAGGCTAGAAAAATTAGGAAAAGACCCAAAAGCCCCTAAGAAAATAATTGCCGACATCATCGATGGTGACGACCTACGGTCTGTGGTTCCACCAACGGACCATCCTGGTCGTTTGTCGTTTGGTGTCAGAGATTCAAAAATCAGGACCCCCAACGACGGGACCCACCCATGGGTCGTGGTCCAATCGATGGGTTGTGGGTCCCAACCATGGTCCCCAACTTTCAATCTCAAAATATCACTAAGTTTGAGACTCACCTACGAGACCTACCTACGACTCGTAAAATGGAAGACGGAAAGTCCTGGTGAACCGTTGAAAAATACAGAAAACTTGACATTTATGAAAAAACTAACTTGCCAACCACGGACCTTTGGTCCGTGGGTCATTCCACGAGCCATAGATGGCTTTTGTCGGAACTGGGACCAGATTTTTGAAAAACTGAAATTTTACCCTTTCTCGAATCTGAGGTGTTACATCAGGTTCGCAAGCTGAGAACCAAGGTGGTTTCATCAGTCAAGGTCTTATGGAGAAATCAGTTTGTTGAGGAAACTACTTGGGAGGCTGAGGAGGATATGAAGAAGAGATACCCACATCTCTTCTCTTCCAGAGAAATTCCAAACCAAGGTACTAATCCCTTGTAAAGTACTCTTTAAGTTGATATGCTGAGTTATGTAAATTGCATGTTGTGTACTTGATTTGGGGTTGTTATATGCTTATCCTTTCCTTTTTGGCTTAGTGGGATCTCATTCGACGACGAATGTCCCCAAGGGGGAGATAACATCTCGTACTTCAAAAAGTCAACTAGAGATTCGTACAAGTAAAACTTTAGTTTCTAATTTTTGGTAAACTTCAAACAACCATAACTTTTAGTACAGAAAGATTTAGGTAGCCCATGAGGTATCAAATCGAAGGTCTTTGACTCCTCTTTCCAACGCCGCCAAGTTTTCTAAATTCTGAGTTTGGATGAAGGAGTTATGCCCGTTTAGGTGCAGCCTCTCTAGGTAAAGCATTTCATCCATTTTAAGGAAGGGTATTTTGGTCTTTTCCTTACCCTACTAGGCCTAAACATTTTTTTCCACCCAAATAAGGGTCTAAACTGATTGAGATCAGTTTCCATTCATTCCAAAATGCTTAGGGTTGAGAGAAGGGTTTCAAGAGGAGAAAAAAAAGAAATGTTTCAAGCATTCATTCAAGATTTGAGGATTTTCACCAAGAACTTAGTTCTTACGAGTTATGTAAGCTTTCATATTGTTGGGTTTGTTCGCCCTCACGCCACTCATGTGAATTCATCCATAAATTCCTCTCTTGAAGTTGATTGATTGAGTATATTGAGAAGTTCTTGAGTTTTAACCCATTCTTTAACAATGGAGGTTTTTGAGTTCTTGAGGAGAGGCTCTTGGGAATGACTGATGTTCTTGATGGATTTTGGGTGTGGTTTCATTGAATTTGTGTTGGATTTATGAATCCAAAAGAGTTGGGAGAAAATCATTCAATTCTAGATGAGTTAGACTTTGATTTGGAGCAAGAAAATTTGTCAAAAATATGGAAAGGGCATGGGGCGGCGCTCCACCATAGCGCCAGAATTACTACCCAGTAGTTTGGGGCTGGCACCCCGCGCCACAGTGCGCCCCAAACACTGGTCAGTAGTTTTGGGGCTGGCACCCTGCGCCACAGTGCGCCAGTGTCGCTAGGTCCCTTCCCCTTCCGTCCTTCTTTCTGTGTGTGTTCCCTCGAATCCTACCTATGTCCTCCCTTTGATATTCTTAAAATATTCATTAATCCTTGAGAGAACATGCATATTCTAACCACATCTCTTAATTTACATTTCAAAATTTAAGTAAAGTTAAGAGGAAAGCTCAAGAGGTCCTTTTGAGTCAAGTTTGAGAATCGTTTTGCAATTAACTAAAGATTTTAACTAAGTCTTGAGTATATGAGTATGAGAATGAGGAGAATTGAGTTTCATATTTCAAAATGAGCATAAGGAAACTAAGTATTCTCAAGTATGTAATACTTTTACATTTTAAATGAGAGAAAAACCTCTAAATGAGTTTACAAGTTTAGAGGAGTTTTAGAGTATCACCTCTTTTAAGAGGATCTT
>JAJONR010010208.1:0-24503 GCA_029582245.1 Solanum etuberosum
CTACAGTAATTTGTAAGAGACTAGAAAATTTAGCTCTATCTAGTAGGATGAAACTACAGGTGTTGATCGTACTGTGGCCTGTGCAAGATTAATCTTCCTCCTCCAAATGAAAGGACTTAGGTTTCTCTATATCTGCGCAAGGCGTGACGGATGGAGTTACTCGATATCTATACTTGTGTTGGAAGGACGTGGATACTCGGTGAAATAATGGAGCTGTGCGTAGATACCACTGCTGTGTGAAAAGAAGTGAATAGACTTGGATTTTTAGTCTAACTGCTTGTAACAAATAAAGCTTTTTTTTCAAGTCTAATTATTTGGAACAAATAGAGATTTTCTCGATGGAAACCTGTATATTATACTCTCGATTGGTTCATGGGGATACTTAATTCTGGATTGAAACATTGTTATCAAACAGCCTGTTACTATTAAAAAGAGGTGTTGATCTTTAATGAACAACAATTGGAGGTAACTTTTCAATCATATTGGACTTTTTGGAAACCTTAGAAGTTAGATCTACTATATTTGACCTTTCGGTTTAACTCTTAAATGCTATATCATACAAGCAGATTTTTTTTATGAAGTAAAGGATTTCATTAAAAAGCATCAGGGTGACGCTAAAGGCAAAAGTGTACAAAGAAAGAAAGTTAGTTCCCTTACATGAGTACTAAGCTAGGGTCAAAGAGCTAACAAAATCCAAAAACTGTCAACACTATACAAGTAGGTGTTAGAATCCTAATTTTACTATTGGATGTATCTTGCCCGTGTTTGTTGCGTTCCTTAGCTTATAAAGTGTCTTTCCATGCTGAACTCTCTGTAGATGGGCCACTAGATGATATTCCCTTTTAGATGGATGCATGAGTTTATTAAAAACTAATGCATCTTGGCCTTTAAGTTTTCTCGTAGTATGTTACCTAGCGAGTTTGGTATAATCGAACTTATATAGGCTCACTCTCAGTGTTCACTTTACCTTTGCTAACTTGATTTTTTTATGAAGTAAATCAGATAGAGAAACAGCTAAGAAGTTGCACAAAAGTTTCACCTCATTTTGGTTATCAGTTCAACTTTTGTGAGGTCTGGATTTTTTTCTCAACTATTTAATTGGATTAATAAATTTAGAGTCCTATAATTGTGTTTTACCAAAGTTCTTATTTGGTGGATGATGTATTTAAATATTGGAATTGCAAAAAAAGAGAAGAAGAGTAACTATAGAGAGAATTGATGCCCATGAGTTTCTTTAGTCTGTTCGTATTTATTAATCACTGGAGTCATCCTCAGGAACTATGGTTGGTGATCTTCACTCCTAATGACAGTTCCACTGAGGATACCTGTCGAATGCCCCTTCTCTTCCCCTCCTCCATTACCACATGAAAAAAAACTGTATTATTTGGCATCGGGAATGGTCCAAAAGTTTAGGGTGAACGAAGTAGATATTATTACTCCTCAAAACCTTTCTTTTTTGTTGGATTGAATACAACTACAAAATTATAACATTCAACTTTCAAAGACCTATATAATCCTCTTAACTACGGCTTCTTGCTTCTGTGTCGAGACATAACTTGATGCAAGTCATTGCTCTGTATTTCTAGTTCTTCTTGGTTCATGTAAGTTTACCAATTGTGACATGCTGTCAAAATCCCAACGAACTAGGCTACTGTATGTTATGCTGTTAAGTAGGGCCAAATTAAGGTAAAGGAAGCCCCATATGCCCATATTCTCAAAGCTCATGTGTGGTGCCAAAGCTAGTGAAGAAATGAAATTCCATATTTGCTTTGATAGACACGAGAGGTTGGATCTGGTAGGCTCTCATTGGACATGGAACACAATAAAGAACTATTAAGGTCTGCATACTCTCGAGCCATATATATGTGTAACCATATTTTCTCTAATTTCTGAATCATATTGTTCTGTAAGTTTTCTTTCTAATGGGAGAAAGGAAATACATGAAAGTAATGCATGTCTATACTCTTTTAGTGTAACCCTCTAGCTTGGTTTGATCTATGTCTCAGTCTACTTTCTGGTGTCTTGGGCAGTTGGGCAGCACCTGGCTTTTACTAATTTGCATGTTATATGGGCTGAATCCAAAGATAAATTCAATTTTCTGTTGTTAATCTACAACACTTCCTTTTGATGTTACGTTCACTTCATGCCCTTCGACTTTGAAATTGCTGGTTTTACAGTGCTTGTGTTGATCAATGTGAAAAGACTGGATGCGTGGGGGACGAATGTTCTCAACATTGTAATTTTACTTCCGGGGGGATTCCCATTGATGGTCCATGGTATCTACAGGAACCACTTTATCTGAGATGGAAACAATGGGACTGCCTTAGTGATTGTCGTTACCACTGCATGCTTGCCAGAGAGGACGAACGGAAGAAAGTTGGTCTTAAGCCTGTCAAATATCATGGAGAATGGCCTTTTCAGCGTGTCAATGGAATCCAGGTTTTTCACACTATTAAGTTGGCATTTTCTCCTTGTTAAGCACTCTACTTCTAGGCTGTATTGTTGTTAGTATCCTAAACTAAGTCTTTCATGTCCAGGAACCTGTTTCTGCAGCTCTTTCCACTCTAAACCTTGCCGTGCAATTCCATGGATGGGTATCTTTTTTCATTTTTGTGAATTACAAGCTGCCATTTAGGCCAAACAAAAAGCCATTTTATGAATACACCGGCTTGTGGCATATCTACGCTATTTTTGCAATGAACTCCTGCTTCTGGAGTGTTGTTTTCCACAGTAGGTGAGATATTGTTTATTTCTATTTTCTTATAGCTCTCTCTTTCTTTTGCAAGAGATCTCCAATTAAAATTGCTGCATTTTGTGTACAACATTTATGCATAAATCAAATAGCTTGAAACTGTCTTCTGAAGATATATAGTTTCTCCTTCTTGGTTATTGGCTTCTCATCAATATATTATTACTGGCTAAAGTATGAGGTTTTTTCACTGATAACAAGCTTTGTCTGGCATGGTCATGGATAATTGTGAAAGCATTTATGCGAATTATTATTTTGATGTATGACAGTCTGAGAAGTAAGAACAATTTATGTTCTCCAGCTTCTCCTTATGAGTGGAATTGTTAGGGGGCACAGTGGGCAGATTGTTTGGTGTACATAGAAGTAGTTGCTTGCAATTGTTCAGTTCTCTGACTGTTTAATTCTGGGTGTTGTTTGAGCCCATTTCTTCTTTAGTAATTGTGACGAAAAGTTAGTATGGTTTTTTTAATCACGGTAAAACAATCCCGAATCAATGCATGTTGTACTGTAATAAGAAGCTAGTCTACCTTTTCAGCACAATTACTAAAGAAGTAATGGCCTCACCATTTCTTCTGGGGCAATATTTGTTTGGTTGTGATAATGTTCTATCTTGTTAAATTACAACAACAACAATTACACCTCAATTCCAAGCTAGTTGGGGTATGAATCCTCATCATCATAAATGCTTTGTTTGGGTCCATAATATTTCAATACTTCGTACGGAGGGATTATCTAACATTAAAGGTTCTCTGGTATACTTTAACGGTTATATCTCTAATATACTAAGATTCTTTTAATAAGCATTAGTCGTCTAGTTGGTATCACCTATGCAGATTTTCAACTTTCATTTTCCCCTATCTTTTGTTAGATCTGCCTGGTTTCTAAGATATTCTATTTTTTTTGCAATTAACTTCTCTTCATGTGATTTTAGGTCCACCTCTTCCTTTTAAACACTTTAAATAATCATGTTTTCACATTGAGGAACCGATGCACTTGGAGGCCTATGTAACACGTAGCCAAATCATATCAAGCGTCATTCTCTCATTCTATCCTCTATGTTACTTGCAGCTTCTAACATATGTGATTTTTTCTCTTTCCAATGTTGTATTACCGCACAATGCACATCAGCTTAACATTCACATCTCTGTGGCACTCATCTTGTAGATAAATTGGGCTTTGGAGTCCCTTTATTCATCCCAATACTACATTCCTGACCTTACAATCATTTTATAGAACTTGCCTTCCACTTTGGTAGGCATATTCCTATCATATAACGCTCATGTGACACTTTCCAATTTTAACCATCCCCCTTTAATCTTATGCACAACATTTTCATCTATCATTCCATTTTCCTGGAACATTAATCTCACAATCCGAGTCTACACCCTGAACGAGACTGACACTCGAAACCATTTCTGGCCCGAGCGCACCCTTGACCTAGCATACTATAAGACTGAATGCCAACTAATGCAGAAACTTTAAAACATAAGCATGCAATGCAATAACTTAGAAAATGAACTCAATAACTTTATTGTTAAAAATCTGAAATCTATATAATATGCATATGTTTGTAAAACAATGGTGAAAGTTATAACTCAACTGACTCATCTATGAAGCTTCTAATGTACCCCGAAGATAGGTTATCGGGACAAGAGCCCAAGCTACTGGAATACTCTAATAACAACATCTAATAACTACTAATACTCTGGATAAACTGGAGCCCTTTGAAAGCAAGGAGGTCTCACCAAAGTTGGATGAAAGTGATCCTAATGATGCATTTGTTGCTAATCCTAAATAACTAAATCTGCATCATAAAACGATGCAACATCGAATGACGCCAGTACATGGAATATACGGTATATAAAGTAGGTGAACGAAACAATTGGCTAAAACAGAACATACTAAGTTGAATGAGAAAATCTGAAGATACACTGGATTAAAGTCAACTGAATAGTATAAAAATAAGATTTTCAGCTGAAAAACTGGGACATGTGTTAAAACGGATTAACTGAAACATGATAGGTGAATATCTGAATTTGAGAAAAGAAATACATAAAGTAGTATGCAATTATTTTTAGAACACTTCCATCATCTGATGATGTAAAAACTTGTTTCTATCACTTAAGCTGAAAACGTGTCTAAAACTGTAAATTTGAGAAGTCATTATGTCCATGACTGCATAAATAATCATAGCAACATAAACTGTAAAATATATAAAATCTTTAAGTGGGGAGTTCGTTACAACCGACATACATCACGTGAGCTCATGATGTCCAACAGTTAACCTAGTTGGGAGGGCTGTCATGTACCTTGCCAGGGTATAAAACCTATTTATCTAATGTGGATCCACTATAGAGCCTCTTGGGCTAAAGGAGTTGACCGACTAGCGGTATACTCAAATTCTACAGTGGCACATAGTTATGGGACTTGAATTTTCTAAATTCGCGACCTTTCGATGCTAAATAATTCTCCCAAAATAATCTATTTGTGCTCATATTATATCATGAAAACTGTAACTGAAATCATACCGAGTCTTTGCTCAAAATCTTAAAATTGTACTGCTGGTGAGCCTATGCTCACAACTATTTTGAAACATACTGATGATATAAGTTTTCATGATGAAAGAAAGTTTTCTTTAAAAATCATACCTACGTGTGTAAGGAAAATTTGTAAACTTTTGTAAGGAATCTTTCAAGTGACTGAACTTTCTTTAAAATATAATTTGCGAAATAGGTATAGAGAAATTCCATGAAAATATATTTTACTCATGAAAACAATGCATATGAATTATATAACAAGGTTTTCAAATAACTTCAGTTAAAAAGGGTCCATGTGGTAGGATAAGCATGAATCATCACTCAAGAATCATTAATGCATATGAGATACAATAGTTTCAATAATAGAATTCAACAATGGGAAGTTTGAATTAAAGGGAACTTGAAATCATAGACTTTGGGGTAAAATCCTAGTTTTAATCGTACTAATTGAAACTATAGATGTAGGGCTTGAGGACGAACTGAGTTCCTCACTATGATAGCCTTACATACCTTAAACGCTTTATAAATCTTGACGAAGAACCCTAACTTGATGAAGGACGATCAAGAAATCTTTTTGTTGATTCTTGAATTTGCTTCTTGAAAAGACTATGGCCAAGAGTTAAAGATTTCTATTAACAATTCATAATTAGATAGTGGAGTTTGATTTGGAAAGCTTGAATCCTTAGAGTTGGACTTACCTTGATGAAGGAGGATGAGAAGAGGAGAGAAAGCCAGCAAGTGGCCACTTGCGGCCCACAATGCGACCCATTTGCGGCCAACAAGTGGCCACTTGCGGCCCATAACTGGGACATCTCTTTTCCAGAACGCCCTCACTTTTACCACCGTTTGGAATCCATTTGCGGCCAACAAATGGACACTTGCGGTCGCATCTCTTTTCCGGAACGCCGGTCAAAACTAAATGATCATAACTTTTGACTCGACCTCGGATTTACGAACGATCAGTGATGTTGGAAAGAAGGCTGGAAGACCTTCAATTTGGTCGGCGATGGGACACATAACTCTTTATATTATAAGAGATATGCTTATCTGAAGTTGACCCAAGTAAAAGCTTATACGGAAACTCAATCGGTAAAGAAACTTTCAACTCAACTTTGTGCTAGAGGATTCTTATGACCTTAATTCATCTCAAAAACTCTTCCCACACTAAAGAATTGACCTTAACACCTTTGCACAATTAGGAATCACCCAGTTCGGGCCTATACACATACGAAGAATGGTTTGGGTCTTAGCTTAAAATTTTTTGGGGTGTTACAATTTAGTCCAGGTTTCTAGTTTGTCTACATTTAGGTACCTCAATCCCATCTAATCTCACTTCAACTTCACTCCTATATTGTTGGTTACTTGCAGTGGATGTATTCTAACTTACTCCTACCTATCCTATATTACTTGCTAAAGTGTTTCTCTATAGCTCGAGCTTTGATTGAAGCCTCACTAGTTTCATTGTTTAACACTATATCGTCTGGTGACTGTCATGGCAGCATGACACCTCTTTCTAATGAGCATATTAAGGGCACCCCTTCTTTTTGGCTATTGTTCTGGCAACTCGTCCAGTGATGATTCCAACCATTGTTTGGCACTTTCCAGCAACATCTAGGCGACCTGAACTTTCCTATAAGATCCCAGTGGCTAGGCTTTTCCAATGATTTTCACACAGGTTCTACGTGGCACCATCAAAGTGATTTTTTCCCCAATGATTCCGATTCTATTCAAGTGACTTCTTACAATTCTAAAGGTTGTTTGCTCTTATGTGTTGTCAAATTAAGTAGATTGGTTTTCCAATTAAATTTTAGGGTTCTGTTGAGATATAAGAACTTTTAAGTTCCTTAGTTCGATACTGCCCATATGTTATTTGGCACTTCTAAATAGGTGTACTTTTTTTTTGATAACCAAGAAATCCCCGAGGGCCAGAGCAGTGGCGCACGCAGCAGATAATGGGTCCACCCTCTCCCTTTTCCCTTAAATACCGGCTTTGTCTTGCACGGTGTTTGAACCCGTGATGTGTGAACTATGCCCTCTTACCACTAGATTAAAGCCTTGGGGGCACTTGTAAATAGCTGTACCTTGTATTCATCAAATTATCAAGTCATCAACACATCATCTGTTCTCTTAATTTCTCAAATAGCTTACGGTTTCTCCATTTGTGAATTTCCATGTTTTGATGCTTTGCAATTTTGTAGATACGTAGACTTGACTGAGAAGCTAGACTGTTCGTCTGCCGTTGCATTGTTGGGTTTTTCTCTCATCCTGGCTGTATTGCGAGTCTTTAATGTGACTGATGAGGCAGCAAGAATCATGGTTTCTGCTCCGCTTGTTGCATTTGTGACAACCCACATCTTGTATCTGAACTGTTACCAGCTTGACTATGGTATGTCCACTTCACAATTACTTGATATAGATATTGCATGCTCATGATAAAGTGTGCCCTGTACAATATCCTGCTAATTAAAAAAATAAAATACAGCAAATAAGTTTGCAATATATACAAAATTAGTTTGTAACATCAATCAACACTATTAGTTTCCTAAACATGTTCTATTTTACCTTCTTTATCCTTCTCATTTTGAATTTTTAACTTTGTTTATATCTCAATGATCAGTAGCATCACATATTTGAAAGATTTTGGTTCTATTTTCTGTTCACATAATTATGGGATCAAAGCAATATTATTATCCTAATAACAAAAATATTAGTTACTCCATACGTAACAATAGACTTATTAACTGAACTAATTACCATAAACTTATTACATTCTGTGGCCTAAATCTGTTAACACTATTTGTAACATTATGTGGTCTAGTTATGAGTTTATGTGTTGTACCTTTAGAATAAAAAAACTGTAGGTGCTTATAATTTAAGGTGCTCGTGAATTAATTGTTGATACTTGCCTTGTGTCACTTTTTTGAAGTAACAATACTGTATGATAGTCTTGGCTCTTTGGATTTCATGAATGTGTCTAAGTGTTGTAGAGTAGGAAAGCTGATGTTGCTAGATCACATTGCAGGGTTAAACATGAAAGTCTGTTTGGGTATGGGAATTCTGCAGCTCATCTTATGGGCTGTCTGGGCAGGGGTTACTCGCCATCCATCACGCTGGAAGTTATGGGTGGTGGTGATTGGTGGAGCTCTTGCTGCACTCCTTTTGATATATGACTTTCCTCCCTATAGGGGGTTTGTGGATGCCCATGCTCTATGGCATGCCACCACCATTCCTCTGACCTACTTGTGGTGGAACTTTGTGCGGGATGACAGTAAATTCAGGACAACAACTCTCATCAAGAAAGCAAAGTAGATTGAAAAATCGCGTGCTTGTTCTAATTGCTAATTTTGTGTATGAAATCATTGCTTGTTTAGGTTTTTGTTAGTTGTCACTTGTCAGTTGTCACTAGGCTGTCCTTTTTTTCTCGCAATGGGCATTTCCAGTAGATGCCTAGTCATGTGAGTTTCTCTATTTCCAGCTTCAGTAGCTCTAGGTCAGTCTCGTCGTTTGATGGTCACATTCATCTCCTGTAGTTTTGTAATAACATTTGATACTCTCTGTCTGTGGCTTGAACTTTACTTGATTTGAATTACTTACAAGGTGTGTTTTAACATATTTTCATGTTCTGTAAATCAAGTATAATATTCCCACTGGACATTATTGTAATTTGTGGCCTGAGGTCACTTTGTTTTCGTGAAATACTACCCTTTGGTAGTTGTACATTATTGTGAAATCTAGTACTACTCTTTGCTGTACAATATTGTCAAATGATTTCAGGTCAGGTCCCCCGTAAGGTGTCAATATTCCATATCCATGCTATTTAGATTTAGTGGTGATATTCATAGATTTCATATCCCTAAAGCAGATTCTGTAATATTTACAATCTACCTTCCTAAAACCTGGGTTCTTATACCTATTTGTGTTGGTAGTTTGGAACAGCAAGTCATACATGCCGGTAAGTTATGCTGGGCCTCTAATTAAAAGGCTTTTGATCAAGAGGCAGTTGAGGATGATCCCAGTTTTATTCTATAATATATAAACCCTTTTTAGGATAAGTGATGATTAATCTAAAGACTGACTATATAACATTAGAAACCAACCCCGAAGTTTTGAGAATTGGGAATTGGTCTAAAGTAATATATACTAAAAAAGGAAAAGGGGTAAATATACCTACCACTTTATCTTTGTAATTAAGGTGGATATACCTTCGGTAAAAAGGTGTTAGACTATACACATATACCCTCACCATTTAACAAATGGTGCTCACATATTTTCGTTATCTAACAAATGAGGCATATTTATCCTTTTTTCTCATGGAGAAGGTGCACATGGTACAACCTCTGGGCTTTGTCGATCATGTCTATCCAAATCAGGTTTGTCTGCTTAAGAGAGCACTCTACGACTTGAAACAAGCTCCCAAAGTATGGTTTGAAAAATTCAGCTTTTACATTCTTCACTTGAAATCTGATTCATTTCTGTTTGTGCTCCACTCATATGAAGGTGTCCTCATACTTCTCCTCTATGTAGAAGACATATTATTGATTGGGAGCAATCCTTCCTTAATATCTAGGATCGTCAATAAATTAAGCACTCAGTTTGCACTCAAGGACAAGGGGAATATTCACTATTTTTTGGGTATCGAAGCTCACCGCACTTCCTGTACTGTTTCATGCCCGTACCAAATATGTGACTATCATTTTGTGTGCGAGAAGGTCTTTAAAGGATATGACTGAATTTATTCCGTCATTGTGATTTATTTCGTCATTGTAATGAGACCCTGACTTGGACTTGAACGCTTCACAATCGTGTATCGTCTGATAAGTTCTTCATGTGTGTGACTCTCATAATGTAGTAGGAATATACATAAACATAGTAGTAGTAGATACAAATAGATTATAAGAAGGTGCACAATGCCTTAAAAGTAGATGTCTTGGTGAGGAGAAGTCATAGGCGGACTATAATAAGTAAGGATAGGTAGATGTAGGCCGGATCAGTGTTGGAATAGATAATTAGACAGAAAATAATGCATCTTTAGCTTATTGAGGACATGACCTTATTAGATAGGAGGATATGGAGATCGCAAATTTGGATGGAAGGTTATTAGATAGTGAGCGTTTTCTCACTTTCTTGCAAGATATGCTTGACGATAGTTTGGTGCATCATACATAATTCTCCTTTCATATCAATAATAGTAGTAGTAGTATTTTATAGTTTTTTGTCCGGTTTTCGTTACTATCAGTCATTGCATTATTTGGTTACGTTGTTGCAATTGTTTTTTGTTTCTATATATTATGTGATGTTTTTTTCTGTTATTTGTAGTTTCCTATTTATTTTTGTATTTTCTAAATAAAAAAATGTGAATATTTGTGTAACTGCTAAACATAGCAGTGTGCCTATAAGGCAAACAATGACTCAAGTAATACTAATGACACAATATTTATCCATGGACCCTTTATGAAAAGAATAACTAACTTGAGATGCAATTTAAAAATCTAATAAAATAAAAAGAGAGTATGAAGTTTCACAAATAAGTATAAAGGATCACCAACAGTCTTTTTGAATAGCAAGTCTCTCATAAACGGTGTGATCTTTTCTACTTAACATATCATCAAAAACAAGATTATATGCTTGAATACTGAGTACTCAATAAATGTCTTGGGACAAAAAATTATATAAACAAAATAGTCACACTAATAATGCTAATAAAATAATAAAATAATATAAAATAGTTATGATAAAACAATATAAATTCAGTAACATAGTAAAGTCACGTAACTTAGAAAAACTATCCATGAAGAAATAATCAAAATTTGTTCTTTATACTTAATAATCATATACGACAATCAATAGTTACAAGTGATCAAGTCAATTATGTCATTATCATGCCTAATATGAAAATAAGTAATCAAACACACTTAAATTCATGAGCAAATCAAACTAATCAAGCCAACTCAAGGACAAATTAAAGTTTAGTGTGTCATGCTATAAGACAGATCAATGGATTCAAGAGACTCGAAATATTCTTCCTCCCAAATAACAAGGCTGATCCAAGAGCAATTCATCATGGTCATCAATTCAGTCCTTGAAAGACTGTTCTTCCACTCGAATATCAAGATTGTCCATACAGACCCAAGCACAAAAAGTTTCAATCACGACACTTTAGCCAAATCAATCTTCTCATTATTCAGAGGTACATCAAATTATTATCCATATTTGAAATCATGTTTAAAGTCACTAAGTGGGTGTTTAGATTAACTTATTTTTTGTGGCTTTTGACTTTCAAGTTCTTCTTTAGTTTTGAAAGTGTTTGGATAACTCAAAAGGTGCTTAAAACAGTCTTTTAAGGATGAAAGAGTATTAAAAAAGAAAGAAGCCAAAAGTCAAAAGTTGGGTGTTCCCAACTTATGACTTTTGACTTTTAACTTATAAGTCAATTTTAAAAAAGTCAATCCAAACACCCCCTAAATCATGTTTTAAATCAATAGATTGTTCGTAGCTCTAAATTCAACTCAACAGACTTCATTAATGAAGAAAACACATTTCATACATATATTATAAAATAAGCAAAATATGAAGATTCGATGCGAGTTTGTCTCTCACACGCTTAAAACCGTATTGAAAAGTACTCCCTTACAGTCAAAAGTATGTTTGAAAAGAAATATACCTCAAGTCCCACTAAAATGCCTTAACGTGCTTAACAACATTCAACGATAAGTCTCAAGAAGAATCTCCAAGAAATCCTTCTTCAGTGTAGCTCTCATATTAAATTTCTAGAATCTACGAATTAGAATGAGGAGTTACAGGTTACTTTATGATAAAATCAACATTATTATCAAGGTGATGAGTTGATATATTTACCAACTCACCTCTTATTTTTACTTAATTTTTTTTTTTGATGAATCAAGTATTAGTTCCTTGAATTGTGTTTGTTTTAGATATTTTGAGATTTAGATGGATTTTTATTAAAAGAATTAGAATTAAAAAGAAAATGAGCTAAAATGAACAGAGGAGGAATCATGCGCTCAGGTGCTGCAAGACTGATTTTAATTGTTAGTAGTGTACGCAAATTTTTTATAAGTGTCAATATTTAAAAATAAACAAACAAATAAATAATAGGAATTAAAGGTTGGAATCCCTACAACATTTTGGGCCTGCTGAGGATCGAATTCGGTCACACTTGAGAGTATGAATGATGGATTCGATCACACTTGAGGGTCTGAATAATCGAATTCGGTCACACTTGAGGGTCTGAATGTTTTATCTACGCATTAAACTAACAAGCCAAGAAAGCTCACTTGTTCAAACAATGTCATTAATATCGTTTTCACCTATATTAAGATTTTTTCAATTTTTTTTTTATATATATATATATAATATTCAAAAAATTTAATAAAATAGTGTCGGTCGTCACCCCATGATGGATTTACCCCTGTTAAATTGTCGGCATCTATTCAATAATTAAAATGTATTACCTTTTTTTGTCTTAAATTTTAGTATCATCCTTAATTAATTTTCCCAAATCTATTGGATTAATATCACCAAAAAAAAATGTTGTATATTAAATGAGACTAATTCTCTTTAATCAAAAGTGTCGATTTTAAGGCTTAGAATAAAAACCCAGAATAGGAATTAAGAAACAAAATAAAAAGGACGGTAGAATTAGATGGAGGGCAAATACGTAAAACACAAAGATACTCCACGTGTCTTATCATTAAACGTCATTTGGGAGTGCTCTGTTCACGAGATTCCGTAACACATCCCCCAAAAGCCCTCGACTAATTCTCTCTCTTGGTTGTTAACCACGTCGCTCATCTATTTCACATGCTTATAGTCAAATTAACTCATGCCTTCATCACTGTTGTATCAATCTCTGTTTAATACACAAAAATATTGATGGAAGTGATCAATCAGTCAACTCAGTACGCAAAATTTCACTTTCATCTCTTGTTTCTGTAGCAAATTCTATTCCGTTTTGACTTTTCTACAATGGCACGGTGTCGTTTGCTTCTATTCCTTGCTGCGCTTTCTTCTATTTTTGGACTCCTTCATGCCAGTGCTGGCGATGCCGATCCGATTTACCGGTAAACGCAGCTTCACTCTTATTTACTATTTTCAACTGTTCAGTTTGATTCAAGTATGTATCGGGTTTGTTTTCAGTCTAGCTAATTTCTGGTGAATAATGTAACTTAGAGGTTGATGTTGCTCGATTTACAATTTAGAATTCTCGGAAGCAATCGAAGGCTAGTATTTGCCGTGTTCATTAGTATATTTTCTGATATTTGTGTTCACTTTGATTTCTGGAATCAATTGATGAGTATTTGTCAAGTAGAGGTGATGTACCTAAGTTACTTGATTTAGTGTGAGCTCGGACATACAAATGCAACATGAAAAGACATCTTCTGTTGTCTATTGAGGTTAAAAGCTACAGTAATTTGTAAGAGACTAGAAAATTTAGCTCTATCTAGTAGGATGAAACTACAGGTGTTGATCGTACTGTGGCCTGTGCAAGATTAATCTTCCTCCTCCAAATGAAAGGACTTAGGTTTCTCTATATCTGCGCAAGGCGTGACGGATGGAGTTACTCGATATCTATACTTGTGTTGGAAGGACGTGGATACTCGGTGAAATAATGGAGCTGTGCGTAGATACCACTGCTGTGTGAAAAGAAGTGAATAGACTTGGATTTTTAGTCTAACTGCTTGTAACAAATAAAGCTTTTTTTTCAAGTCTAATTATTTGGAACAAATAGAGATTTTCTCGATGGAAACCTGTATATTATACTCTCGATTGGTTCATGGGGATACTTAATTCTGGATTGAAACATTGTTATCAAACAGCCTGTTACTATTAAAAAAGAGGTGTTGATCTTTAATGAGCAACAATTGGAGGTAACTTTTCAACCATACTGAACTTTTTGAAAACCTTAGAAGTTAGATCTGCTACATTTGACCTTTCGATTTAACTCTTGAATGCTATATCATACAAGTAGTTTTTTTTTATGAAGTGAAGGATTTCATTAAAGGCATCAAGGTGACGCTAAAGGCAAAAGTGTACAAAGAAAGAGAGTTAGTTCCCTTACATGAGTACTAAGCTAGGGTCAAAGAGCTAACAAAATCCAAAAAACTGTCAACACCATACAAGTAGGTGTTAGAATCCTAATTTTACTGTTGGATGTGTCTTGTCAGTGTTCGTTGCGTTCCTTAGGTTATAGAGTGTCTGTCCATGCTTAGCTATCTGTAGATGGGCCACTAGATGACATTCCATTTTAGATGGATGCATGAGTTTATTGGAAACTAATGCATCTTGGCCTTTAAGTTTTCTCGTAGTATGTTACCAAGCTAGTTTGGTATAATCGAACTTATATAGGCTCACTCTCAGTGTTCTCTGCGTTCCTTAGCTTATCAAGTGTTTTTCAATGCTGAACTATCTGTAGATGGGCCACTAGGTGATATTCCCTTTTAGATGGATGCGTGAGTTTATTCAAAACTAATGCATCTTGGCCTTTAAGTTTTCTCGTAGTATGTTACCTAGCTAGTTTGGTATAATTGAACTTATATAGGCTCACTCTCAGCGTTCACTTTACCTTTGCTAACTTGATTTTTTTATGAAGTAAATCAGATAGCGAAAAAGCTAAGAACTTGCACTCCTAATGACAGTTGAGGATACCTGTCTAATGCCCCTTCTCTTCCCCTCCTCCATTACCACATGATAAAAAAAACTGTATTATCTGGCATCGGGAATGGTCCAAAAGTTTAGGGTTAACTCGAAGTAGATATTGCTCCTCAAAACCTTTATTTTTTGTTGGATTGAATACAACTACAAAATTATAACATTTTCAAAGACCTCTATAATCCTGTTAACTATGGCTTCTTGCTTCTTTGTCGAGACATAACTTGATACAAATCATTGCTCTGTATTTCTAAGTTCTTCTTGTTCATATAAGTTTACCAATTGTGACACACTGTCAAAATCCCAACGAACTAGGCTACTGTATGTTATGCTGTTAAGTAGGGCCAAATTAAGGTAAAGGAAGCCCCATATGCCCATATTCTCAAAGCTCATGTGTGGTGCCAAAGCTAGTGAAGAAATGAAATTCCATATTTGCTTTGATAGACACGAGAGGTTGGATCTGGTAGGCTCTCATTGGACATGGAACACAATAAAGAACTATTAAGGTCTGCATACTCTCGAGCCATATATATGTGTAACCATATTTTCTCTAATTTCTGGATCATATTGTTCTGTAAGTTTTCTTTCTAATGGGAGAAAGGAAATACATGAAAGTAAAGCATGTCTATACTCTTTTAATGTAATCCTCTAGCTTGCTTTGATCTATGTCCCAGTCTACCTTCTGGTGTCTTGGGCAGTTCGGCAGCACCTGGATTTTACTAATTTGCATGTTATATGGGCTGAATCCCAAGATAAATTCAATTTCCTGTTGTTAATCTACAACACTTCCTTTTGATGTTACGTTCACTTCATGTCCTTAGACTTTGAAATTGCTTGTTTTACAGTGCTTGTGTTGATCAATGTGAAAAGATTGGATGCGTGGGGGACGAATGCTCTCAACATTGCAATTTTACTTCCGGGGGGATTCCCATTGATGGTCCATGGTATCTACAGGAACCACTTTATCTGAGATGGAAACAATGGGACTGCCTTAGTGATTGTCGTTACCACTGCATGCTTGCCAGAGAGAAAGAACGGAAGAAAGTTGGTCTTCAGCCTGTCAAGTATCATGGAAAATGGCCTTTTCAGCGTGTCAATGGAATCCAGGTTCTTCAGACTATTGAGTTGGCATTTCTCCTTGTTAAGCATGCTAGTTCTAGGCTGTATTGTTGTAAATATCCTAAACTAAGTCTTTCATGGCCAGGAACCTGTTTCTGTAGCTCTTTCCGCTCTTAACCTTGCCATGCAATTCCATGGATGGGTATCCTTTTTCATTTTTGTGAATTACAAGCTGCCGTTTAGGCCAAACAGAAAGCCATTTTATGAATACACTGGCTTGTGGCATATCTATGCTATTTTTGCAATGAACTCCTGGTTCTGGAGTGTTGTTTTCCATAGTAGGTGAGATATTGTTTATTTCTCTTTTCTTATAGCTCTCTCTTTCTTTTGCAAGAGATCTCCGATTAAAATTGCTGCATTTCGTGTACAGCATTTATGCATAAATCAAGTAGCTTGAAACTGTCTTCTGAAAATATATAGTTTCTCCTTCTTGGTTATTGGCTTCTCATCAATATATTATTACTGGCTAAGGTATGAGGTTTTTTCACTGATAACAAGCTTTGTCTGGCATGGTCTTGGATAATTGTGAGATCATTTTGAATTTGTCAGATACGTCCTTGAATGCATATGTTTATTAGAATTTTCAAATGTCAATTTCCCAATTTTCTAGGTGTTTGTGCCACAGAGATCATATGTGCACCACGTTAATGTGAAATTGCGAATTATTACTTGTGTCCGACAGTCTGAGAAGTGAGTAGAGTTTATGTTCTCCAGCTTCTCGTTATGAGTGGAATTGTTAGGGGGCACAGTTGGTGTACATAGAAGTAGCTGCTTGCAATTGTTCAGTTCTCTGACTATTTGATTCTGGCTGTTGTTTGAGCCCATTGCTTCTTTAGTAATTGTGATGAAAAGTTAGTTTAGTTTTTTTATCACAGTAAAACAATCCTGAATTATTGCATGGTTTACTGTAATAAGAAGCTAGTCTAACTTTTCAGCACAATTACCAACGAATTAATGGCCTCACCATTTCTTCTGGGGCAATATTTGTTTGGTTGTGACAATGTTCTATCTTGTTAAATTACAGCAACAAATACTACACCTCAATTCCAATCTAGTTGGGGTCGGCTGTATGAAACCTCATCATCATAAATGCTTTGTTTGGGTCCATAATATTTCAATACTTCGTACGGAAGGATTATCTAACAGTAAAGGGTCTCTGGTATACTTTAATGGTTACATCTTTAATATACTAAAGAGTCTCTTAATAAGCATTAGTCGTCTAGTTGGTATCACCTATGCAGATTTTCAACTTTCAGTTTTTCCCTATCTTTTGCTAGCTCTGCCTGGATTCTCAGATATTCTATTTTTTTTGCAATTAACTTCTCTTCATGTTATTTTAGGTCCACCAGTTCCTTTTAACACTTCTAATAACCATGTTTCCACATTGAGGAACCGATGCACTTGGAGGCCTATGTAACACGTAACCAAACCATATCGATTGTCATTCTCTCATTCTATCCTCTATGTTACTTGCAGCTTCTAACATGTGATTATTTCTTTCAAATGTTGTAGTACCTCATAATGCACAACATCTTAACATTCGCATCTCTGCGGCGTTCATCTTGTTGATAAATTGGGCTGTGGAGGCTCGATTCACTCGCATACAACATCTCCTGACCTTACAATCATTTTATAGAACTTGCCTTTCACTTTGGTAGGCATCTTCCTATCATATAGCACTCCTGTGACACTTTCCAATTTCAACCATCCACTTTGTTCCTATGCACAACATTTTCATCTATCATTCCATTTTCCTGGAACACTAATCTCTCAACCCGAGTCTACACCCTGAATGAGATCGGCACTCGAAATCATTTCTGGCATGAGCGAACCCTTGACCTAGCATGCTATAAAATTGAATACTGACTAATGCGGAAGCTTTTAAAACATAAGCATACAATGCAATGACTTAGAAAATGAACTCAATAGCTTTATAGTTAAAAATCAGAAATCTGTATAATATGCATATATTTGTATAACAATGGTGAAAGCTATTACTCACTCATCTATGAAGATTCTAATGTATTGAAGATAGGTTATCGGGACAAGATCTTAGGCTATTTGAATACTCTAATAACATCTAATAACTACTAATACTCCGGATAAACTGGAGCTCTTCGAAAGCAAGGAGGTCTCATCAAAATTAGATGAAAGTGATCCTAATGATGCATCTGCTGCCAATTCTGAATACCTGAATCTCCATCATAAAATGATACAGTGCCGAATGACGTCAGTACATGGAATGTACGGTATTCAAAGTAGGTGAATGAAACTACCGGCTAAAACCGAACATATTGAGTTGAATGAGAAAATCTAAAGATACACTAAAATAAAGAACTGAATAGTATAAAAATAAGATTTTCAGCTGAAAAGCTGGGACATATGCTAAAACCGATTAACTGAAGCATGATAGGTGAATATTTGAATTTGAGAAAAGAAATACATAAAGTAGTATTCAATTATTTTTAAAACACTTCCATCATCTGATGATGTAAAAACTGTTTTGATGACTTGAGCTGGAAACATGTCTAAAACTGTAAATTTGAGAAGTCATTATGTCTATGACTATATAAATAATCACATCAGCTTAAGCGGTAAAATATATAAAATCTTTTAGTGGGGAGTTTCTTACAACCAACATATATCACGTGAGTTCATGATGTACAACAGCTAACCTAGTTGAGAGGGCTGCCCTATACCTTGCCAGGGTATATAACCTATCTATCTATGTGGATCCACTACTGAGCCTCTTGGGCTAAAGGAGTTGACCGACTAGCGGTATACTCAAATCCCACGGTGGCACATAGTTATGAGACTTCATTTACCAAATTTGCATCCTCTCGGCGCTAAGTAATTCTCCCAAAATAATCTATATATGCTCAAAATATTCATGAAAACTGTAACTGAAATCATTCCGAGTCATTGCTCAAAATCTGTAAAATTGTACTGCTGGTGAGCCTATGCTCACAACTATTTGAAAATTATATCTATGTCTGTAAGGAAAATTTGTAAACTTCCGTAAGCAATTTGTCACGATCCAAGAGACGATTCCGAACCATTTTGAACAATCACACCAGCTTCATTGGAATCAACCAAGCCAACACCCAATCGGGTCAGTCTATGAACATCACATACTAGCTCTTTCTTACCATCCTCAACATGAGCAACACTACCCTCTATAGTCGACTAAGAGCATTGACCACCACATTCGCTTTACCCCAATGATAAAGGACACTCATGTCGTAATCTTTCAATAACGCGAGCCATCTCCTTTGGCGAAGATTCAAGTCCTTTCGGGTGAACATGTATTTCAAGCTCTAATGGTCGGTGAACACATCCACATGAACACCATATAGGTAATGTCTCCAAATCTTTAAGGCAAAAACCACTGCCGCTAACTCCAAGTCATGAACCGGATAATTCTTTTCATGCACCTTCAATTGCCCGAAGAATAGGCAATAACTTTCCCATGTTGCATCAAAACACAACCAAGACCAATCCGTGAAGCATCACAATACACCACAAAACTATCTGATCCTTCTGGTTATGTCAAGATAGGGGCTGAAGTGAGTCTATCCTTCAATTCTTGAAAACTCTTCTCACAAGCTTCCGACCATAGAAATTTCACCTTCTTTTGAGTCAACGTCGTCAAAGGCTAAGCAATAGAAGAAAATCCTTCCACAAACCTTTTAAAGTAACCGGCCAAACCCAAGAAACTCCGTATATCTGAAGCGGATAGAGGTCTAGGTCAGTTCTTAACGGCCTCGGTCTTCTTAGGATCAACTTGAATACCATCTCCGGAGACAATATGGCTAAGAAAAGCAACGGACCTCAACCATCTCCGATACTGCCCATATGTTATTTGGCACTTCTAAATAGGTATACTTTTTTTTGATAACCGAGAAATTCTCGAGGGCCAGTGGCGCATGCAGCAGATTATAGGTCCACGCTCTCCCTTTTCCCCTTACATACCAGGCTTTGTCTTGCAGCGGTGTTTGAACCGGTGATGTGTGGATTATGCCTTCTTACCACTAGACCAAAGCCTTGGGGGCACTTGTAAATAGGTTTACTTTGTATTCATCATATTATCAAGTCATCAGCACATCATCTGTTCTCTTATTTTCAAAAATAGCTTGCGGTTTCTCATTTGTGAATTTCCATGTTCTGATGTTTTGCAATTTTGTAGAGACGTAGACTTGACTGAGAAGCTAGACTATTCGTCTGCCGTTGCATTGTTGGGTTTTTCTCTCATCCTGGCTGTATTGAGAGTCTTTAGTGTGACAGATGAGGCAGCAAGAGTAATGGTTTCTGCTCCGCTTGTTGCATTTGTGACAACCCACATCTTGTATCTTAACTGTTACCAGCTTGACTATGGTATGTCCACTTCACAATTACTTGATATAGGATTTTGCATGCTCATGATAAAGTGTGCCTTGTACAATATCCGGCTAATTGAAAAATAACACAGCCAATAAGTTTGAAATATATTCAAAATTAGTTTGTAACATCAATCAACACTATTAGTTTCCTAAACATGTTCTATTTTACCTCCTTTATCTTTCTCATTTGAATTTTTAACTTTGTTTATTTCTCAATGATCAGTAGTATCACATATTTGAAAGATTTTGGTTCCATTTTCTGTTGATATAATTATGGGTTCAAAGCAATAATAATATCCTAATAACAAAAATATTAGTTACTCCATAGGTAAGAATAAATGTAATAACTGAACTAATTACCATAAACTTTTACATTCTGTGGCCTAAATCTGTTAACAATATTTGTAACATTATGAGGTCTAGTTATGAGTTTATGTGTTGTACCTTTAGAATTAAAAAACTGTAGGTTCTTATAATTTAAGGTGCTTGTGAATTATTTTTTGACAATAGTAAGTGTGATGGAAAAATAAGTCATGTCAAAAATAAATTATGATAAGAAAATGCAGAGACTGTTGTTGCAATTTGTGTATGAACTGAAGAAATAAAATATGCTACAGACGGCTGAATTTCTTCTGACTTCCAATTTTAATTGTTGATACTTGCCTTATGTCACTTATTTGAAGTAACAATACTGTATGATTGTCTTGGCTCTTTGGATTTCATGAATGTGTCCAAGTGTTGTAGAGTAGGAAAGCTGATGTTGCTAGATCACATTGCAGGGTTAAACATGAAAGTCTGTTTGGGTATGGGAATTCTGCAGCTCATCTTATGGGCTGTCTGGGCAGGGGTTACTCACCATCCATCACGCTGGAAATTATGGGTGGTGGTGATTGGTGGAGCTCTTGCTGCACTCCTTGAGATATATGACTTTCCTCCCTATAGGGGATTTGTGGATGCCCACGCTCTATGGCATGCCACCACCATTCCTCTGACCTACTTGTGGTGGAACTTTGTGCGGGATGACAGTGAATTCAGGACAACAGCTCTCATCAAGAAAGCAAAGTAGATTGAAGAATTGTGTGCTCGTTCTAATTGCTAATGTGTATGAAATCATTGCTTGTTTAGGTCTTTGTTAGTAGTCACTAGGCTGGCCTTTTTTCTCGCAATGTGCATTTGTAGTAGATGTCTACTCATGCGAGTTTCTCTATTTCCAGCTTCAGTAGGTCTAGGTCGGACTCGTTGTTTTGGTTGTCACACTCATCTCCTGTAGTTTTGTAATAACATTTGACACTCGCTGTCTGTGGCTTGAACTTTACTTGAGCTGGGTCGCAAGATGAATTCATTTAAATCTCCTTGATTTGAATTACGTATAAGGTATGTTTTCCGTATTTTCATGTTCTGTGAATCTAGTTTAATATTCTCACTGGACATTATTGTAGGTTGCAGCCTGAGGTCACTTTGTTTTCGTGAAATACTACCCTTTGGTAGTTGTACATTATTGTGAAATACTAGTACTACTCTTTGCTTTACCATATTGTCAAATGATTTCAGGTCAGGTCCCTGTAAGATGTCAATATTTCGATTTAGTGGTGATATTCATAGATTTCAAATCCCTAAAGAGTTTCTGTAATATTTACAATCTACATTCCTAAAACCAGCTGGGTTCTTAGACCTATTTGTGTTGGTAGTTAGGAGCAGCAAGTCCTACATGCAAGTCTTGGGCCTCTAATTAAAATGCTTTTGATCAAGAGGCAATTGAGGATGACCCAAGTTTTATTTAATATATAGACCTTTTTTAGGATGTGTGATAATTAATGAGCAAACTATGTAAATTCCACTAGTTAGGTCTTAATTATTCAGAATCACGATAGTTTTGAATCTTACTTTTTGTACCATATTTCATTCTGGATACATGTATCTTAACTCGACAGATACATCTATCCGACGAATTTAAAAAATGAGATACGTATTTTATTCGTTTGAATTAAATTGTTGTAACTGATTTCCTTAATTAAAGGAGTAATTGACTACTCTAACAGATTTTCAGCATCCCAGCATATCAACTATATCAAATTTTCAAAAAATATCGATTTTCTAACATCAAAATAATTGTAAACTTCATCTTCTTGCCAATAAATTGTTTTTATTTCTTTCCTTAATTACATGTATCTATATGTCTATCTTCTAATATATATAATTATTTATCTGAGGTGTATTTTACCTACAATAATAATGATGCATGTATATGAGACTCTATTTTTTAAAATGATTTCATAAGTATATTTGTATCTATTATACATGATCATGTATCTGAGTTATATCCTTTAGATACATTTGTATATAAAAATGTATATAAGTCTACCATGTTGATAAATTCTTTGTTAGATACATATACACATATATACCTAATAGACACATGAAGACTTACTGCTAGGGGTGTCAAAAGAATACGAAAAACCGAACCAATTTATACCATTTTTTCAACAAAATCGTGGACTTTTATTTAAGTGTATAACCGTCTCGAACAATTGGGATGGTCTTTTTAATTTATGAAAAAACCGAAATTTTTTCAAATCGAACCGAATAACCTTACGTGTATGTAAATATATTTAATATATTAAGAATATGTTAAATTTTATATATAAATATATTTTATAATATTTTCAAATATAAATATAATCTAGGTCCTAGGCATTTGGTAACTAGACGACTTTGGTTTTGCTCTTTAATTAGACTTTAATTAATTAAGTTTAAAATTAAAAAATACTATAATAGATAATATATCAAACAATATGATAAAACCTATGCAAGCACTCCTATTAAATGTTTATGATCAAACAATATGGCAACAAGGTTTTACATTCTTGACTTCTTAGTGAAGAATTGAAGTGCTTCTTCAAGAACATATTTGCGAAAGAAATATTTTAATTATAATATATTTTTGAGGTGATATTTTAAAAGTAAAAAACTGAAAATTAACCAAACTGTACCGATACCAAAGAGAAACCGATATGATTGGGATGGTTTTAAAAAATCTAATTTTGGTTATACATTATAAAATACCCAAAAATTGGAATGGTATAATTTTTTTAAAATAACCGACCGAACCGTCCCATTGACACCAATACTTACTGCATATACAATGAAAATAAAAAAAGATACATGAAAATACACCATATACATCTAATAAAGCAAGATTCAAAACTTTTGAGACTGAGACACACAACATTAATTTCAGATATATATATATATAAGAAATCATGTTTAATCCTTCTCCCCATTGTATCTCTCTCATCGTCTATAGCTAAAACGATTAGTTAATAGGGATACAATACACTATCATGAATTTATCAAAAATAGACTTGAAAATCCATAGAATCCATGGCTTCAATGATAAGGAGTTTGTGGAGTTTTCGACAATGAATCTGAACTGTTTGGCCGATCCATCGATTAACTTGGAAAGCTTTCTTTGTTGCAGTTATTTCGATTTGGTCTCGTTAGAAAGGAACAATACAGAATAAGGTTTGGGTTCAGGAGATTTTGTCGGCCGTGGTATGATATCTTGAGAAGAAGAAAGTAGAATAGTCATTGTTGAAATGAAATTGTATGATGAAATTCTTGAACCAGAAAGGAGGAGAGATAGTTAAGTGATAAATATGTACATAATAAGGTTTGGGTTCAGGAGATTTTGTCGGCCGTGGTATGATATCTTGAGAAGAAGAAAGTAGAATAGTCATTGTTGAAATGAAATTGTATGATGAAATTCTTGAACCAGAAAGGAGGAGAGATAGTTAAGTGATAAATATGTACATAATAAGGTTTGGGTTCAGGAGATTTTGTCGGCCGTGGTATGATATCTTGAGAAGAAGAAAGTAGAATAGTCATTGTTGAAATGAAATTGTATGATGAAATTCTTGAACCAGAAAGGAGGAGAGATAGTTAAGTGATAAATATGTACATAATAAGGTTTGGGTTCAGGAGATTTTGTCGGCCGTGGTATGATATCTTGAGAAGAAGAAAGTAGAATAGTCATTGTTGAAATGAAATTGTATG
>JAJONR010010209.1:0-27529 GCA_029582245.1 Solanum etuberosum
TGATCACGCCAGTCATGCCTCTATACCTCTGGCAGGGTATATTGGGTCCTCTCGATGGGGCGTATACATCGGACTCCACATTTAGCTCATGTGATTTTATGTCGGTTATTAGTAGCTCCCTCACAGTCAGATTCTATTGCATTGACCATGTTATCAGTTATAGTCAGATTTCAGTCTCAGCATGTTATCAGTTACAGTTAGATTTCAGTCTCAACATTTTATAAACTTGGTCATTGCATTCAGTTAGTTCATGTTCAGTATTCTCAGTATAGTACCATGCTTATATCATATCATTTCTCAGTTATATGCTTTGTTTAGTTATGTTATTATTCAGCTTTACTCTATCCTGCATGCTCAGTACCTTTCAAGTACTGAACATACTCTGCGCTACATTTGCTCGTGATGTAGGTTCAGGTTCTCAGCTTCCAGATCACATATAGATCGGTTCCCGATCTTCAGCTCAGCAGTATTAATGGTGAGTCCTCATTCTCCGAGGACGACAGACATGTTTCCTTTGCTTTTAGTCTTAGTTTCGGTTTTTACTAGATTTAGCTAGGGCATGTCCCAGCACTTCTAGTCAGTTAGAGGCTTATTTCAGACATAGTTAGATTCAACTTTAGCATTTGAGTTTGACTTTTCAGATGTTGTTAAACTCTCAGATTTTCTATATAGAGATAGTTTATGGGTATTCCCCATCATTTCATGTTTTAGCTTCCGCACAGTACTTTCGTAATTCAGTTTATTTAGTATGCTTATGTTAGCCAACATGGTTAGCTTGGGGTCACTCGTGATCCTAGGTCCCGTGTCCATGTCCAGGGGGTAGGCTCGGGGCGTGACACTAGGTGTGCCAAACCTTGAGAATATGTTCTTCTTCAGAAAACCAGCAACACTTTTACCATCATTTTCAGGCAGGGAGACTTCCTCAACCCATTTGGACACATAGTCCACTGCCACCAGTATATACTTTTGCCCATAGGTGCTCATAAATGGTTCCATAAAATCAATTCCCCACACATCAAACAATTCCACCTCCAAAATAGGTGTCATTGGCAGTTCATGCCGACGAGAGATGGCTCCTTACCTCTGACATACATCACAACCCTTGACTAAGTCAACTGAGTCCTGATGGATTGTAGGCCAGTAGTATCCACTCTGGAGTACCTTGTGGGCAGTCCGTGCACCCCCATGATGACCACCAACTGGAGAGGAGTGACATACCTCTAAGATATTCAGCATCTCAGCTTCAGGTATACATCGCCAGATGATGTTGTCAGCACACACCCTGTATAAATACGATTCATCCCAGAAATACTTCCCCACATAATGTAGGAATTTCTTCCTTTGTTGGAATGTCAACCCTTCATGTATCAACTCACTGGCAAGAAAATTAGCAAAGTCAGCAAACCAAGGAATGAGATCAAAAGTGGCGGCTAATACCTGCTCATCTAGGAATGAGTCATTTATGTCTAACTCAATTTCTTCTTTCTTCTCTGCCTCCAATCTAGACAGGTGATCAGCCACTTGATTTTCACAACCTCTTCTATATTTGACTTCAAAATTGAATTCTTGAAGTAACAACACCCATCTTATCAATCTCAGTTTTGCATCTTTCTTTGCCATTAGATATCGCAGTGCTGCATGATCAGTGTGAACTATCACTCTAGTACCCAACAAGTATGCCCTGAACTTCTCAAATGAATATACTACATCAAGTAGCTCCTGCTCAGTAACAATGTAATTACGTTGTGCTCCATTTAGTGATTTGCTAGCATACTAGATCGGGTGAACGATCTTGTGGCACTTTTTCCCTAACACGACTCCCAAAGCAGTACCACTCGCATCAGACATCACCTCAAATGGTTCCGACCAATATGGGCCAATGATCACTGGGCAGAGACTAGCTTTTCTTTCAAGCACTCAAAAGCTTTTAAGCATGCATCATCAAAGGTAAATTTCACCTCTTTCTCCAACAGCTTGCACAAGGGGTGTGCAATTTTTGAGAAGTCTTTGATGAATCGCCAATAGAATCCTGCATGACCCAAAAAACTCCGAATACCTTTTACACAAATAGGCGGAGGCGAATTTTCAAATACCTCAATATTTGCTTTGTCTACCTCCAGTCCCTTTTGTGACACTTTGTGGCCTAGGACTATGCCTTCCTTAACCATGAAATGACACTTCTCCCAGTTAAGCACCAAGTTATCCTCTTCGCATCTCTGTAGTGCCCTGCTAAGATTCAACAAAAAATCATCAAATGTGTCACCTACCACAGAGAAATCATCCATGAACACTTCCAAAGTGTCCTCTACCATGTCCGAGAAGATGGACATCATAACACCTCTAGAAAGGTGCTGGTGCATTACACAATCCAAATGGCCTGCATTTGAATGCAAATATACCATAAGGACATGTAGAGGTGGTTTTCTCTTGATCTTCCAGCGTAATTGATATCTGGTTATTCCCAGAGTATCCATCTAAGAAACAATACCAGCCTTTACCAGCCAACCTATCAAGCATCTGATCCATGAACGACATTGGGAAGTGGTCCTTCAAGGTCCACTTGTTCAGCTTCCTGTAATCCATGCACACTTGCCAACCTAGTCTTTGCGGAATCAACTCATTCTTCACATTTGCAACCACTGTCATACCACCCTTCTTGGGCACACACTGTACTGGGCTAACCCAATGACTATCAGAAATGGGGTACACCACCCCTACATCCAACCACTTTATGATTTCCTTTTCGAACACCTCTTACATTGGTGGGTTTAACCTCCTTTGATTCTCTATACTCGGACTGCAATCCTCTTCAAGTTGGATTTTATGAGTACAAATACCCTGAGGTATTCTAATGATGTCAGCAATAGTCCAACCAATCGCCCTTTTGTACCTTGTCAAAACTTTGACTACAGCTTGCACCTGTTCATCATTTAGATCTGTAGCCAAAATGACTGGCAATGTGTTATTAGTACCCAAGAAGACATACCTTAAGTAATTGGGTAACTGTTTCAGCTGAAGTACAGGCCGTTCGTCAATAGACGACTTTGTTGGAGGATTTGGCCTGTTTTTCAGGTCTAAATCTAATCTCTTTGGAGTGTAAGAGTGTGACCCCATGCCTTGCAGAGCATTTAAAGTCTCCACATAGTTCTCCCGGAGGTCTTCTTCAAAATTCATTATCACGGCTGCCAATGTTTCCACTGCGAACCTTTCCTGAATAGCAGCTTCCAGATCCCCCTCATCAATGACATCTATTGCAGATACCACATTCATGTCCTGTGGTTGCTTCATAGACCTGCATATTTTAAATTTTACCTCTTCATTGTTGAGTATGAATTTTAGCTCTCCACCCTCAACATCAACTAGATCTCGACCTGTGGCCAAAAATGGCCTTCCCAATATTATGGGAACCTCAAAATCTACCTTGCAATCCAGGATCACGAAGTTGGCTGGAAAAATAAAGCTGTCCACTTTCACTAGCATATCACATAAAATACCCACAGGTCGCTTCACTGACCTATCTGCCATCATCAACCTCATCGCCGTAGGTTTCAGAACACCAAACCCAATTGCTTATTTATAGCCAGAGGCATCAGATTGATGCTCGCCCCTAGATCACACAAAGCTTTTGCAAACTCGAATGCGCAGATGGTGCAAGGTATAGTGAATGCACCTGGATCCTTATTTTTCTACACCAAGTATCTCATAGCGATAGCACTACAATGATGGATATTATCAGTCGGTTCAAAACTTAGAGCTCTCTTCTTTGTGACTAAGTCCTTCATGAACTTAGCATATCCTGGCATCTGCTCCAGAGATTCTACTAATGGGATGTTCACAGATAACTACCTCAACATGGTTATAAACTTTGTAACCTTCCCATCTTCAACTTTCTTCTTGAGTCTTTGAGGGAATGGATGAGGTGGTCTTGGTATCCGCTGTAAAGGCAAAGTTGCCTCGGTTTCTGTTTCCTTCATCTTAGTTGGCTTCTCCGCTGGTTTAACCACCTCTGTATCGCTTTCATTTTCAGCCTCAGCCTCAGCTTCCTCATTTCTCCCTATGCTTTGTTCCTACTCAATACCTGCAGGTTTTAGTTCATTCAAGATCTTACCACTTCTGGTGCTGATTGCCATGCACTGCCCATTATTTTTGGGATTTTGAATAGTATCACGAGGTAGTGAACCATTCTTTCTTGGATTTAATGATGCTGACAATTTCCCCAACTGTTGCTCCAACTTCTTGATGGACGTTGGGGTGAGAATCCACCAACTGAATCATATTGGAGAAATCACTTTCATGTCTTTTACACCTACATCAATTGATTCCACCTTTTGGAGCACCTTAGCTAACATATCCTCTAGTTTGGACCCACTGGAATTTCTACTTACTCGATCCCTATTACCTAGAGGCACATATACACCACTGCGGTCATTTCTGTACCTATCTCTGTTCTGCCAGTTGCCTTGTTCTCTATTTCCTGATCTTTCATATTGCCCCTCTCTTGGGTATCTCCAACCTTGATTTCCAGAATTATATCCTTAGTTTCTCGAGTTATAATTCCGGAAACCCCCTGGTTACTCAAGTATTTGGCCTCCTCATCTAAGTCAATGTCCTGATCTTCATACCTCTGTGATGCACCGACATCATTCACCTTCTCTGGACCGAACATGATGTGTTTTATGAGCAGATCCATTTGAGTCCTCATGTGGGCCATGTCTTGGTCCCTTTCTTCTTCTCGCTTCTTCTGTTCAGCTGAAAGCTGGAATGTGAACCCAAGATCTCCAACCTCAGCATCTCTGGTGTGCCAGGCTCTATTATTCTTCGAGACTTCATCCATTATTTGCATAATTTCTGGGAATGGCTTTCTCATGAATGAACCTCCACACACTGTATCAACAAAAAGCTTAGTGACATAATTCAATGATCTATAAAATGCCTATTTTAAATGTCTTTCAGTAAGACCATGGTTCGGGCACTTCTTCAGATTTTGGCTGAATCTCCACCAAGTGTCATGCATTGCTTCCCCTAGTTGTTGCTTGTGTGCACTTATCTCATACTTCATCTGTAGTTCTTGTGACTCAGGATAGAACCTTTCCAAGAAGGCTTCCTTCAATTCAGTCCAAGTCCTGATTGAATCATCTGGCAGTTCATTCAACCAGTTTGTCGCCTCCCTAGTGAGAGATAACAAAAATAGCCTCAGTCTCATTGCAGTCTGACTAACCCCAGGGATTCTCTGTGATTTGCATATTGCTACGGAGTTCATTACGTGCAGGTTGGCATCATCACCAGCTGCACCTCTGAACATTCCCTTCAAGTTCAGCAACTGAATCATCGTGCTGGTAATTGTGAATTTCACACTTGGAGGTAATACATGTAGCACTATTACTCCGGTGGCTCCAGCCCCATCCAAGTCCAGGTCATCTTCCTCGAAGATCATATGTGGCTGCTGTGGTGCTCAACCCGTTGGAGCTATTGGTTGGTGTTGGGGAGGAACTATTTCTTCCACTTCAGTTTGCTCCCCTACTACCCTAGGTGGGTCATTCACCGCATTCTGCTGAGCACCTCTAGCAGCGGTCTCAGTGTCAAGTCCCAATCTCTACCTCTGAGCTTCGAGTTCTTGTGTGTTCACTATTTTGCAGATAGTTTTTCTAAGTTCTGGATCATAAGGAATCAATGGAGCTCCCTTACTTCTGGTATTGGGCATGCACTATTGAACTTACCTGTCAAAGACACCGACAAAGAACAAGACGTAAAATTAGGAAATATAACTACAATTTGAATAATTGCAAGTAAAATATTTCTGAATTGAAATTCCCCGGCAGCGGCACCAAAATTTGATACGTCCAAACTTACAGTTCAATTAAGAAGTATAAATGGTCGATGTCAATTTATAGAACTCAACGTGAGTTGAAATCGATCCCATAGAGAATTTACTTACAGAAATAGTTTCACTGTCGCGTTTATTCAACTGTTGTTATTATTTCCTAAAGAAAGTAATTGCGAAACGTAAAATGGGTTTTGATGTAATTTTCAAGTAACTAAAGTTTGTTATATTACTCAGATTAACACAAGTAACAAGATTTTAACTTTAAGGTTGTGTTGATAGATGAATGAAACCGGGGTTGTGTTTCCCATGACTTTACACCTAGTGTTGATTCATGAACAACTTTTGATTGATTGTTTCTTTGCAGATTACCAGCGAGTTAAATGTATCTAACACCTCTCATTCTTGTTAGATAACTTCCACTCAAATCCTCTCGGTCTTAGAGTGGTATCTGATTTTATCCTTGCATATTTTGGTGTCAAAATTCTCTTCTATCGATCTCAAATTTTCACTCCAAACTAACAGGTTAATTCTACTTTTTCCTAACTACCGTTTTTCTCTCGAACAAGTGATAGATACAAGCAAGTTCTAATGCATGCACTCATTAGAAAGAATGAATATCAAAAGTATGAATTAGATTTTGCAAATAATAATCGCACTCTACTCGTTCTATGAATCTACACTTAGATTACCGCCATGGTTCCCACAACCCTAGTTGTGGTATTTAACCACTCATGCTTTCAATCGAATAAGCAAAAAAATATATTGAATACATTAAAACAAATCACTTACGAAGATTGCTAATTCAAAGAAAGCTTGATATTCAAACACAAAATCAAAAGCTTCAAGTCTTGATCCGAAGTAAATCGATAAAAACCAAAGTAGGGAATATGGAAAGTAGTCTATCGTTCAAGCTATGGCGAGATATTTCAAAAATTAAACCTAATTAATTCAAATAGTCTATCTAAAAAGAGTCCTACTCGAAGTAGGACTGAATTGTGAGGACGTGTTACAGATAGCAGGACGGTCCGTCATGAGCTTCACGGTCCGTCAGGCTTGCCATGGTCTCACGCTTAGACAGTGTGAGACTCCTTTTTCTGCTGTCTTTCATGAGCTACAACACGGGCTGTCAGGAGGACCACGACCCGTCTGGGTCCCCGTGGTCCTTCCTTAGCCAAACCAAAAAGTGGTTCCCCAAGGCCTTCACACTGGTTAATCTTCACATGATTCAGGACGGACCGTTGACTTCATCACGGCCCGTCAAGGATCCCGTGGTCTTCCCTTGAACTTTTGCTCAGTTGGCCTCCTTCACTACTTCCACTTCACGATCCTCATCACGATCCGTAAAGAGAACCACGGCCCGTTTGGGGCTCTGTGGTTTTCACTTGGAATTTAATTTACAGCACCAAGATTTCCATGCTCACTGTTTCATCTCCACAGCCCGTCTGGGGCTCCATGGTGCTTTTTTCAGAATCAGTTTCTTCTTTTTCTTTCTATCTTCCACATCCAAGTGTTTTACTTGTTCAAACATTACCAAACACATCATATCCACATAAATACACTCGAGGTCTAGCATTAATCCTTAGTTTTGAGCGTCAAATGTGCCAAGATTTCACGGCACATCAACACCCTCAACTTAGAACCATTTCCTGTCCTCAAGCGATGAAAACAAAACAATTGACTCTCAAACACCCAAGATACAATATTAGCATGCAACAACCATCTCAACCAACTCTTTTGTCAATACCATCTATCTAACATGCAAGGATCAATGTACGTCATCTCATTACTCACAGTCAATCATGCTTATGCTAGTGTCAATTCTCAGCTGACTCAATTTAACTATCTAATGCAAACACAATGCCCTCACAACAAAAAAGTCCCTCACACATGATAATTATGACTAATCAGTACACTCACGCTCTAAAAGAACTTCTAACACTGCAAATATACCGACTATAGGCTTGACCTTGCTTTCTACACTTAATCTATCAAACAACCGGAGTAGGATCACTATAGGACTTTATTGGCTTGTAGCGTTGGCTCGGGTTAGAGAGTGAAAATTTGGTCTTATGAGTGACTAACTTGCCTTGCTTCTCCAAAGTTCTTGTTACCATACAACTCTTCCTCGAGTGGTTACAACCTCTCTTTCCTTAGCACATCCCAGTAGCCGCATCAACACCTTTTTTTTAATTATATATATCTACCTTTTACTTGAACCATTCAAACTCTTCCCCTTTTTACCATGACATACAAGTTCGTGCCTTCAGAGCAACCAAGGATACGATTGATAAACTGATTTCTTTTTATCTAGTACATGACCACCCTCAACTTAGGCTTTTGGCTTGAGTTGTGGCATCGTGCCTTCGGAGAACCAAGGGTACAATATCAACATGGTAACAACAAAATTAACTTCCACACTCAAATATGGTTTAAGGGTTCCTGATTTCATTGGTAGTTGTTTTTGGATTTACGTGACTTTAAACAAAAATGACCTAATGATCACTACCTATCCGGTTATTCTCAGACAATAGCAAAGACTACTCAGGCAAGTTCTAACTTCTATCAACAATGTTAGACTTCACACTAAACTCACACTCACATGGCACATGCTTGCACTTTCAGTATTATAGCCAACTAAGTTATGATCATAGCCAGTGATGCTCAACATGCAAGTATATAAAATGTCGTACAAGGAGCCTAACAGTCAGATTTCAGATTAAGCACAATTTTTGTGATCTTTTCAAACAAAACACAAATTCAAAACTTGGCTGCTGCTAGCAATTTTCCATAACTCAAAACATAAAAACTTCGCAAATTTATCAAAATACAAAACAGAGCCAACCTCCATACATTCTAACACTTAGATGACAGGTTGCTCACCACCCCCTCCCCAAAAAAAACTTTGCCCTCAAAGTAAAGAAATAAACACAAAGCAGGGATGTGAGGAGGGGTCATACCTACGGTGCACTAGGCACCGGAAGTCAGAGTAGTGTCGGCACCCTTATTAACGGGTGCACTCTCAAGGACTGGAGCTGGGGAAGGCTGACTGCTATCAACCGGAGCTGGTGTAGTACTACTAGACGCACTGGCCAACACCGCTTTTTGCTGCTACTACTCAAGTGTTGCAGCTTCTCTTGCCAATCTTTTGGATTCCTTTCTGGCTTTCTTGAGCTGTCTCTTTTCCTCTTTAGAGAGGTCTATCTGCTGCTCCTCATCAGAAACCACTTCCTTGCATTTTCTCTTGCCAGATCTCTCCTTGGGTACGTCGCCCCAGAAGTCTTCAAGGGCCTGAGTGGTAGGAGGCTCGCTGAACACGCTCATCAAGGAATCTGACATAATCGGGGTGGGCACAATGACTGGTTTCTCGGCCAGTTTTGCAATCTCCTCTTGCATCTCTGCCAATTGCGCATTCAAATCCTCGACGTTTACTGAACCTGCAGCCTGTAATTGATTTTTCACATGGACCTCAAGACCGTCCATCCTGTCTTTTAACACTGCAAGTTCTTTCCACATCTCATCCTTCACCTGCTTCTCCGTAGCTAACACATATTGCTGTACTACCTGAGGTGGTTTGAGTACAATCTGGTTGACTATGGACTGGGTCTGCTGCTGATCTGCAACCAATCTCTCAAAAATCATAGTAGGTATGGTGATGAAGGTACCTGTAGCTTGGTAGGATGAAGCTGGTGGTGGTGCTGTACTAGCATCTGGTTGCGAAGCTGTACCCTACTCACTACTGCCATCAGCTCGTGGAATTTCAACCGGTATATGCGGTACTACTGCTAGTGGTCCTACCGGACAATATTTTGCACCAAAAAGATGGTTGGCGACATCTTTTATTTTGGATGCCATGGTGACCCCGGATGCCTCAACCCATTTGTCTATTAGCTTATTTGGTGGAATATTAGCCTGGAGACACAGTTTCCCTATCAGACAGGGAAATGGTAAACCTGCTCTCTCATTCAATGCCCTGTCCCACATTTCTATGGCGATGATACGGCCTACATTGACTGGGTAACCAGCCATGAGGCAAGCGACCAATGGTGCGAGGGAGGGTGAGAAAGTGTTATCAATTACTGTAGGCCGCAACTACGTACGAACAACAGCCCACCAAACCTTAGCTGGGAATGACAACAAGGCTTTTTTAATCTACACATGTGTCCCTGATACCCATGCTGCAGTCTCACCCTCTGTGGCAATCAACCCAACAATCCAGTGCATGACCCGCTCCCGCGAAGTTGGATCATCCATCTCAGCCTCACTCGTTACTGCATGGTGCTTACCTTCAAAAAGACCAACCAATGATGGTGCTGTGTATTCTGGGCCATGCAGCATCCTGTTGATCGTGGCTTTAGAGATATCCACAGATTGGTCCAATACTACTACTGAATTAAGTGGTCTCCGTGTGCTTGCAAATGCTTTCTGCCCCCTCTTAGTTGTTTCAGTGTCTGCAGCAAAATTCATAAGTGTGGCTGCATATGAGGCATAGAATTCTCTGTTAAGGTGGCGGGAAAACTCTCCAGGTGAGTTGTTCATCCATTCGAATTGATGCATTTTGAACACTCTGTAGATATCTGGAAATGCCTGGATATCTGGTACCACTAATCTAGTCTCAGGTATGATTCAACTCTTGTTATTATTTCCTAAAGAAAGTAATTGTGAAATGTAAAATGGGTTTTGATGTAATTTTCAAGTAACTAAAGTTTGTTATATTACTCAGATTAACACAAGTAACAGGATTTTAACTTTAAGGTTGTGATGATAGATGAATGAAATCAGGGTTGTGTTTCCCATGACTTTAAACCTAGTGTTGATTCGTGAACAAGTTTTGATTGATTATTTCTTTGCAGATTACTAGCGAGTTAAATATATCTAACACCTCTCAGTCTTGTTAGATAACTTCCACTCGAATCCTCTCGGTCTTAGAGTGTTATCTAATTTTATCCTCACATATTTTGGTGTCAAAATTCTCTTCTTTCGAACTCGAATTTTAACTCGAAACCAACAGGTTAATTCTACTTTTTCCTAACTTTTGCTTTTCTCTCGAACAAGTGATAGATACAGGCAAGTTCTAATGCATGCACTCATTAGAAAGAATGAATATTAAAAGTATGAATTAGATTTTGCAAGTAATAATCACACTCTACTCGTTCTATGAATCTACACTTAGATTACCCCCATGGTTCCCACAACCCTATTTGTGGTGTTTAGCCACTCATGATTTCAATCGAATAAGCAAAAATATATATTGAATACATTAAAAGAGATCACTTACGAAGATTGCTAATTCAAAGAAAGCTTGATATTCAAACACAAAATCAAAAGCTTCAAGTCTTGATCCAAAGTAAATCGATAAGAACCAAAGTAGGGAATATGGAAAGTAGTCTATCGTTCAAGCTATGACGATATATTTAAAAAGTTAAACCTAATTAATTCAAATAGAGTGTCTAAAAAGAGTCCTACTCGAAGTAGGACTGAATTGTCGGGACGTGTCACGGACAGCAGGACAGCCCGTCATGAGCTTCACCGTCCGTGAGGCTTGCCGTGGTCTCACATTTAGACAGTGTGAGACTCCTTTTTCTGATGTCTTTCACGAGCTACATCACAGGCCGTTAGGAGGACCACGACCCGTCTGGGTCCCCGTGGTCCTTCCTTAGCCAAACAAAAAAGTGGTTCCCCAAGGCCTTCACGCTGGTTCATCTTCACGGGCTTCAGGATGGACCATTGACTTCACCACGGCCTGTCAAGGGTCCCATGGTCTTCCCTTGAACTTTTGCTCAGTTGGCCTCCTTCACTGCTTACACTTCACGATCCTCATCACGATCCATAAAGAGGACTACAACCCATTTGGGGCTCTGTGGTCTTCACTTGGAATTTAGTTTACAGCACCAAGATTTCCATGCTCACTGTTTCATCCCCACGAGCCTAGGGACGGCTCGTTATGAAGGCCACGGCCCGTCTGGGGCTCCGTGGTGCTTGTTTCAGAATCAATTTCTTCTTTTTCTTTCTATCTTCTGTATCCAAGTGTTTTACCTGTTCAAACATTGCCAAACACATCATATCCACATAAATACACTCGAGTTATAACATTAATCCTTAGTTTTGAGCGTTAAATGTGCCAAGATTTCACGGCACATCAGCTGGCAGGAAAAAGGTGGTACTATTTATTAAATGGATACTCTAGGTATAATTTAATATTAATTGCTCTAGAAGACTAGGAGAAAACCACATTTACATATCCTTATGGCACTTTTGCGTTCCAACGCATGCTATTTGGATTGTGTTATGCAGCACCTACTTTTCAGAGGTGTATCATGTCCGTCTATTCGGACATGGTGTAGGACACTTTGGAGGTATTCATGGATGACTTCTTTGTGGTAGTTGACACTTTTGATGACTGTTTGTTAAATCTTAGCAGGGCACTACAGAGGTGTGAAGAGGCAAACCTGGTGCTAAACTGGAAAAAATGCCACTTCATGGTCAAGGAAGGCATATTCCTAGGCCATAAGGTGTCCGATAAAGGTTTGGAGGTGGATAGGGTGAAAATTAAAGTGATCGAAAAGCTGCCCCCACCTATCTCTGTGAAAAGGATTCGGAGTTTCTTAGGTCATGCATGGTTCTATTGGCGCTTCATCAAAGACTTTTCTAAAATTGCACATCTTTTGTGTAAGTTTTTAGAAAAGGAGATGAAGTTCACTTTTGATCAAGCATGTACCAAAGGTTTTGAGTGTCTGGAAGCTAAATTGATCTTAGCCCCAGTGATCATTTGTCTAGATTGGTCGGAACCATTTGAGGTGATGTGTGATGCAAGTGGTGTTGCCTTAGGGGTTGTGCTAGGGCAGAAGCACAATAAAGTCTTTTACCTGATCTATTATGCAAGCAAGGCGCTGAATGGAGCACAAATAAACTACACTGTCACTGAGCAAGAATTTCTTTGTAGTAGTGTATGCCTTTGAGAAATTCGGAGCATACCTGTTGGGAACCAAAGTGATAGTTCACACTGACTATGCAGCACTGCGGTACTTGATGGCGAAGAAAGATGCAAAGTCGTAATTGACAAGATGGGTGCTGTTATTACAAGAGTTTGAATTTGTAGTCAAAGACATAAAGGGTTGTGAAAATCAAGTGGCAGATCACTTGTCCAGACTGAAGGCAGAGCAGAAAGAGGAAGCTGAGTTAGACATTGATGACTCATTTCCAGATGAGCAGGTATTACCCGCCACTCTTGATCTCATTCCTTGGTTTGCTGACTTTGCCAATTACCTTGTCAGTGACTTGATGCCTGAAGGGTTAACTTTTCAACAAAGGAAAGAGTTCCTGCATGATGTGAGTAAGTACTTTTGGGATCAACCTTACTTGTATAAGGTTTGTGCTGTTAATATCATCAGGCGATGTGTGCCTAAAGCTGAAATGTTGAGTATTCTAGAAGCCTGTCATTCATCTCCAGTTGGTGGACACCATAGGGGGTGCTTGCACTTCCCACAAAGTGTTCCAAAGTGGATAATATTGGCCTACAATTTATTAGGATGCATTTGACTTAGTTAAATGCTGTGATATGTGTCAAAGGCAAGGAGATATCTCCTGCCTTCATGAGCTACCTATGACTTCTATCTTGGAGGTCGAATTATTTGAAGTATGGGGTGTTGACTTCGTAGGACCATTTGTGAGTTCTGTCGGGCAAAAGTATATATTGGTGGTAGTTGATTATGTCTCCAAGTGGGTTAAGGCTGTGGCCTTGGCAGAGAATGATGGCAAGAGTGTTGCAGGGTTTCTAAAGAAGAACATTTTCTCAAGATTCGGCACACCTAGAGATATTATATACTGATGGAGGCTCACACTAATGTAATAAAGTGTTCAGCACACTTTTGGCCAAATATAGGGTGAAACAGCACAAAGTGGCGACACCATATCATCCGCAAAAAAATGGCCAAGTGGAAGATTCAAAAAGGGAAATAAAGTGAATATTGACGAAGACAGTGAATGCCAATAAAACAGATTGGGAAAGGAAGTTAGACGATGCTTTATGGGCATATCAGACAGCTTTCAAAACACACATTGGTATGTCACCATATCAATTAGTGTTTGGAAAGGCATGTCATTTGCCTGTAGAGTTGGAGCATAAGGCACTTTGGGCGTTGAAGAAAATTTGAATTGGAGTGAAGCAGCGAATATGCGACTTGACTAGATAAATGAAATGGATGAATTTCGATTGAGAGCTTATGAGAGATCTGCATTGTACAAGGAAAGGATGAGGTTGTATCACGACAAGCATATTGAGAAGCGGACTTTCAGTTCTGGCGACTTGGTGCCATTGTTTAACTCAAGGCTACGCCTATTTCTGGGAAAGCTGAGGTCCAAATGGTCTGGGCCATTCAAAGTAACCCAAGTGTTTCAATCGAGATCCATTGAACTTGAAAACGAAAAAGGTGAGAGGTTCAAAGTAAATGGCTAACGAGTCTAGGCATATATGTGAGTTCCAAAGGAAGTGAAGATAGTTGAGGAATGCAAGCTTGATGAAGTTTGAGTAATCAAGTAACCTACGTCACGCCGCGACGTTAAATTGTGTGCTACTTGGGAGGCAACCCAAGATGTAATTGTAATAGATACTTTAAATTCTCGTAATAGTACATTATTTTTATAGTCACAACGTGTGCAGGAAAAGTTGGGAAAAGTCAAGGACTGGAATGTTCTTCACGAGCCACCAAACGGGCCGTACAACACTTCATGGCCCGTGAAGTAGCAAACCAAAACAGGTGGAGCTCACCGGAAAAAGAGAAAAATGTTCATGGAAAGGTTTACGGCCCGTCTAACCTTAGAAGGACCGTTTAACCTCTCATGAACTTGCAGGTAAGTTTTCTTGCCTAAGTAATTCACATGAGCAAATGTAGGGGCTGTGGTGCTCTTCACGAGCCACTTCACAGCCCGTCAAGGCTAGGTCGGTACTAACAGACCCGACCCGACCCACGTAATTGTGAAATCAAATTTAATAGATTTAAAAGACTCCAAAGCGCCAAACGTTGGGTTCTTTCCCTTTTTTCTCTATTCCTAACGTCTTTTTGGGGGTCAACCAAGGGGTTTCTATCATCTATATCAAGGAATCAAAGAATCATTCAAGCCCTAATTCAACATTGTAAGAGATCTTCAAAATCTAGCTTTCATCTTCTTCTTTTGTGCAAAAAATAGGGTTTAATTTGAAGTAAGTTCTCCCCCTCTACTTGATATAAGTTTGATCTTATCAAAATCAAGTATAGAATTACTAATTATTGATTCTCTCTTGGTATTATTAAATGAAGATTGATTTTTGTGTATTTATATGATGTGGGTATGGGTTAAAGTCATAAATGTCCATGATTAGATGTTGATTTTGTATGTGGTTTGTGTTGGGTGTGTGAAAAATGATGGAATCATGCTGGGGGAAGGCTAAAAAGATCATTTTGGGTGCTTAATTTGATCATTGTATGTGTAAAGCATGTCGACTGAAAACCTGGCCTAAGTGTAAGTACACGACAGGCTTCACGGACTGTGCAAGGGTGCACGAGCCGTAAAACCCTTCGTGAACCACACTTAGGTGGTTGGCACTTACTGTTAAAGTTCACGATGGCCTGGATGGGCCGTGGTACCTACCATGGACCGTATAGTGCTTCGTATAAAAAAATACCAAAAAGATTTTCTTTCAGTATTTCATTCTTTGTTCATTGCGTGGCCCTTCCCAATGATAGATTGAGTTACAACATTCTTAAGGTAAGGCGTAACTTTGTATACACACACAGGGGAAGTCTGAGTACCCATTAGTGTGTCATTTAATATACGTGCATTCTAACTCGCTATCTCTAAGGTATAATGGGAAAACCAAAGCGCAAGACTGCACCACCGTACACCTCACCCCCTGCTTCTCCTGAATAAAGTTCGAGTGCGGAGGCATCTAGCAGCTCTGAGGTCCGGGTATATACAAAAATTGAAGCTCACTCTCCCTGGGCTAATAGATCTTGGACAACCAGGGCTACTGTACAACACATTCCTTCCCAGTCTGAAGAGGAAAGAGATGAGTCTGGGAGCGAGCAGGGGTTGGATGGTGCGTCCTGGCGTCAACTAATGACCCACAGCCAGTTGAGAATCAAGAGGAATAGAGAGACAACCAGGAGGATAGTGATGCTAGTGAACCTGATGCGTCGTTGGTGTAGTTTGTTCACAAGAGAGAGGCTGACCCAGTGATGCAGCAACAACTCATTGATAGCTTTTTTCAGATGTGGACCATCCCTAGATCAAAGGTTATCTTTGAGAATGGCATACTATCCAAGTCCGCGACATTGGCAAGAGAGAAATTATCCCTGAGTCCTGAGTTGTGGAGGCAAATATGCGGGCTTTTCCAGATATTTACAACCTGTTCAAACAACATCAGTTTGAATGGATGACTAAAAATCTAGGACAGTATATGCCACACTTGACCAAAGATTTTTACGCCTCCTATGCAACCTTTCTGATGAACTTCGCTGCACACACTGAAACAACGACGAAGGGAAGAAAGCAGTCGCAGTGACATGAAAACCACTAGATAAGGTGATTATTCGGGGTGAGGCGGTTGAGATCTCTAAAACTACCATAAACAAGTTTCTACATGGCCCGGAGTACACAAAACCTACTGCAGTGGGTCTATATGAGGGTCAGCACCATGTAGTGGCTAGTGAAGCTGAGATGGAAGATCCCGTCTCCAGGGAGAGTATTATGTGATGGATTGTGGGGTAGATTACAATGAAAGGTGAGGCAGAAACATGGGTAGCTAACTTGCAGGTGCATATTACCAAGGCATCATTGACATTTCCTACTAAAGTCTGGTGGGAAGTGGTCCGTGCTCAATTGAGGCCAACGGGTAATGACAACACCCTATCCCCTTTACTTGCATCATTAGTAGATTGCATCATGCATGGATACCCATTGAATGTTAGGAGAATAATTGGTACAGATATGCGAGATCGTGCCTTGAATGAAAGAGCGAGTCTGCCGTTTCCTTGTCATAATGAGATTATATGAGCATGCCAACATACCACCCAATAAATTGGTGGACAAATATATAGAGGCGACAAAGTTCACTATGCTGACGAAGATAAAAAATGTGGCAAACCATCAATGGTTTGAAAGCAGGGCCTGTGGGACCCTTGACAGTCATACCGCATGTTCCAATTGAGCCTCCGAGAGCTAAGAGGGGCAGTGAGCAAGCTGAGTGGACACCCCAGCCAACTGAGGAAGTGAAACCACCACCAACATCATTCTCAGAGGCTACATGTACTTTCGTGTCTTTTCCCACTTTATTCTTGGAGAGATTGGTCACAGAGCAGAGGCAGACTCGTTCCATCTTAGACCAGATAGTTGTAAAACTACCACATATAGTCCAGAGTTAGGTGCAGGGTGTGGAGAAGCATTTGCGAGATGAACTCTGGCAAGAGCTTTCCATGATAAAGAACTGGATGAGCGGTTTAGAAGCTCATGTGAATAGCCGGCTACAGGATCTGGGTCTTATACATGGTGTTTCTTTGCAGTCACAGATGGCTGAAATGAAAGAGGAAATTGCAAAACTGGCAGAGAAGCCGGTGATTATGCCTCCACCAGCTATACCAGATTATTTGATGAATCTATTTAGCATGCCCCCTGCTACTCAGTTGGTTGATAACATTTGGGGAGATTTGGCTAGACCAGTGAGTGGTAAGAGAAAGGGGGAATGATATAGGCTCCAAATTGGAGCACAATGAAGACCTCTCGAGGGAAGAATGGAAGAGGCAAAATAAAACAAGAAAAGAGTCCAAGAAGTTGGCTAGGGAGAAGGAGGCGTTAGAGCAACAACAACGTGATGCGATGAGGTCTGGAGCTTCAGGTAGTGAGCTTCTTGCTCATGTGGATAGTAGTCATCATGACCCAGTCCCTGCACCTGAGCGCGCACCCATTGATAAGGGTGCCAAAATCACTCCAACGACCGACGCCTAGAGCGTCGCGGGTATGACCCCTCCTCACAGCCCTTGTTTTTTGTACTTTGAGGGAAAAGTCAATTTTATTGGGGAGGGGGTGGTTGAGTAACCTGCCATTAGTTGTTAGAGTGCATGAAGGTTGCTTTTGTGTTGGGATACTGTGATGTTGTTTTTTTTTGTTTTGTTGTGTGTATGGAAGTTGAATTAAATTGATAGCAACAACTGCATTTTGTATTTGGTGCGAAATGATAAGAAAGAAATCCTTAATTTGATATTTGACTATTAGGATCTTTGTGCGACATCTTAGATACCTGCGTGTTAATCATTGCTAGCTAGGAACATAAATTGGTTGACTCAAATACTGAAAGTGTAAGCATGTGCCATGTGAGTATGTGGTTTGTTTGAAGTCTAACGTTGTAAGTAGAAGCTAGAACTTGCCCAAGTAGTCTCGCTGAAATAACTAAATCTGGATAGGAAGTGATCATAGGCCATTTTTGTATTAAGTACATTTAAACTAAAAACAACTACCAAATGAAATCATGAACCCTTGAACCCCATTTGAGCCTTGAAGCTGGTTTTTTTGTCACCCTGTTGATAACGTATCCTTGGTTTTTCGAAGGCACAATGCCACAACTCGGGCCAAAATTGTAAGTTGAGGGTGGTCATAACCTGAATAAAAAGAAAATAGCTTAGATATAGTATCCTTGGTTACTCCAAAGGCACGAAACTACAATGCATGTTTGAATGGATGGAGTTTGAATGGTTCAAGTAAATGGTAGTTACAAAATAAAGAAAAAAATGAAAAATGAAAAGAAAAAATAAAGAGAAAAAGAAAAGAAGGAAAGAATAAAAAATTCTGATGTGGGTGCTGGGATGTACTGAAGAAAGAGAAAGTGGAACCACTCGAATAAAAGTTGTGTGCTAATAAGAACTTTGGAGGACTAAGGTAATTTAGTCACTCATAGACCAAATGTACCACTCCCTAGCCCAAGCCAATGCTACAATCCAAGAAAAGCCCTATAGGGATCCTTATTTGGTTATTTGATAATTGAAGCATAGAAAACAAGGGCAAGCCTATGCTCTGTATACTTGTAGTGTTAGAATCTCTTGTGGAGAGTGAGAGTACTTGTCAGTCCCAATTATTATGTGTGACGGACTTCTTTGTTGTGAGGGCACTATGTTTACATTTGATAGTTGGTTATGTTAGCTGGCATAAGCATGATCGACTATGCGTAATGGGATGTCGTCCATTGATCCTTGCATGATAGATAGATGATTTAGGATAAGATTTTGGTTGAGATAGTTGTTGCATATTTGTGATGTGTCCTTTGTGTTGAGCGTCGAGTGTTATCTTTTTCATCACTTGAGGACAAGCAATAGTTCTAAGTTGAGGGTGTTGATGTGCTGTGAAATCATGGCACATTTGACGCTCAAAATTAAGGATTAGTGCGACAACTTGAGTGTGTTTATGTGGATATGTTGTGTTCTTTGATGATTGAACAGGTAAAACACTTGGATGTGAAAGATAAAAAAGGAAGGAAATTGATCTGAAGCAAACACCACGGAGCCCCAGATGGGCCGTGGTCATGATGATGAGCCGTCTGAGGGCTCGTGGAAAGGAGGCAGTAAGGGCTACCAAATTACAACGTGAAACATTAAGACCACGGAGCCCCAGACAGGCCGTGGTTCACTTGACGATCCGTCTGAGGGCTCGTGAGAGAGAAGCAGTGCCAAGCTTTGGAGGACTAAGTTCTGACTGAAGGCCAAGGAACCCAGATGGGTCGTGGTTGAGAGGACGAGTTGTTTAGCTGCTCGTGGATGAGAGGCAAGAAATCCAGTAGCTGTCCAAGTGAAAGCTAAACTCCACGGAGTACTAGACGGGACGTGGTGCTTAAGATTAACCTTCTAGTTGCTCGTGAGGACTACCAGTGAGGGAAGCCCCACACTGTCTAAGTGTGGGACCACCGGAGGCTGGACGAGCCGTCTAGCACTAGACGAGCCATTAGCCTGGCCGTGATGCGTTGCGACAATACAATCCTACTTCGAGTAGGACTTGTTTTCACAGACTATTTTAATTACTTAGGGTTTATTTTTTAATTCTACTTTTTATCGTTCAAACTTGGTGACATATAGAGCAAGGAGAAACGATAGTTTCCATATTCAAACACTTTGTTTTGTCGATCACTTTGGATCAAACTTCATGATTGTGATTAAGTGTTGATAATCAAGATTCCATTTGGTTTGCTATTATTGTAAGTTCTTTTACCATGCTTTCAATGATATCATCTATTTGTTTTCTTGAAACAATGAGAGGCTAAATACCACAACTAGGTTTGTGGGAACCATGACTAAAACATAGTTACGAATTCAAAATACGAGTAATGTTTTGTTGTTAGTTGCAAGTGTTGATCTTACTTTCATCATGAGTTCTTTCTGATGAGTGCACACATTAGAACCTGCCTGTATTTACCACTTGTTCGAGAGAAAAGTGATAATTAGGAAAAAGTAAAAATCATATTCCATTAACTTGTTAGGAAGACTTGAGTTTGAGAGAAGAGAATCTCCTTAACAAGTATCCAAGGGTAAACAATCAAAACACTTTAAGACCGAGAGGAAAAGAGTGAAATTCATATATTAGGGCTGAGAAGCGTTAGATGTGCCTAAATTGCTAGGAACGGGTAATGTTAACAACGGATCGTTGCTTGTATATAAATTTGATAATTAACTAAAGGTCATGGGAAACACAATCCTAGTCTCATTTATCAACTACCTAAATCTTGGAACTATTGTTGCTTCCGTTAAATGTGACACTAAATTCAACATTGGTTACTAAAACAATAAACAACCCAATATTTACTTTCCGCATCTTACTTTATTTTGGAAATATCAACCATAATTGAGTAAGAGCGCCAGTTAGACTATTTCTGCAGTAAATTCCCTGTGGGATCGACCTCAACTCCAATTGAGTTCTATAAATTGACTTTGACCGTTTATACTTCTTAATTGAGGTGTAAGTTAGGATGTATCAGTACCAAGACCCTTCTAAAATGACTTCCAAAACTGAGAGGTAAACTGAGTACCACAATCGGAGATAATAGACAATGGCACTCCATGCAACCTTACCATTTCCCGAATGTAAATCTTGGCATACTCTTCCGCTGAAAATGAAGTCTTAACGGAAAGAAAGTGAGCCGACTTCATCATTAGGTCCACAATAAAACAAATCAAATCAAATTGTCGGGCGAGTGCGAGGTAAACCTGTACTGAAGTCCATATTCGAATCTTGCCATTTCCATGTAGGAATACTAATGTTTTGAGCCAAACCACTTGTTTATAATGCTCAACTTTCACTTGTTGACAATTTGGATATTTAGCCACAAATTTTGCAATATCCTTCTTCATCCAATTCCACCAATTGACTTCTCACAAATTGCAGTACATCTTGGTGGCTCCCGGGTGAATCGAACATCGAGAACTGTGAGCTTCTATCCAAATCTGATTTTTCAACTCATCAACATTCTAAACACATAACTAACCTTGATATTAAAGGACTCCATCTCCCCTTTGGGAGAAAGCCTCAACGAATTTCTTAAGCACCGCCTTTTTCAATTCTACTAAGGTCGGAGCAAGACATCGCCTAGATTTCACATCTAACACAAAAGATGATCTGGAACCATCTTAAACCATAACACTACTCGAGATACAGTCTACTAACTGAACATATCAAGGTATTGTCTAATCACCCTATTCATAACTTTCTTAAGGGCCACCGGAGCATTAGTTAACCAAACGACATCACTAAACTCATAATGACCATACCGGTTCTAAAGGCATTTTCGGGATATCATCTTTTTTCACCCTCAATTGATGATAGCCCAACCTAAGGTCAATCTTAGAAAGGTAACTAGCTCCTTGAAGTTTGTCAGCATTGAAGTCTATTCTCTCCACCCTAACTAAGTGGTACATGAAATACTTAGAAATCATCTTTCTAGCTTTGAGACAAGGGATAAACTAACTCTTAGGCATAAAATTTCCCCCCTTCCACTCTAGGACATGCTCATTTGAAAATTGAAACTTGACTACACGAGTTCTACAATCAATAGAAGCATAACAAGAGTGCAGTCAATCCATACCCAAGATAACATCAAAATCTAGCATATCAAGCTCTACCAAGTCTACAAGAGTAACTCTATGGGACAAGGAAATGAGACACTTTTTATAGACCCTGTTAGCAACAATAGAATCACCAACAGGAGTAGAGACAAAAAAAGGATCTAACAACACGTCACGGAACACATCAAATCTCATAACCACATAAGACGACACAAAAGACAAGGTAGCACCAGGATCAAGCAAAGCATATACATCTAGTTGAAAAAATTTCAACGTACCGGTAACCACATCGGGAGAACTCTCTCGCTCACCACGAGTCTGAAGTGTATAGAAGCGGTTTTGCTTAGAAGCATTGGAACCCGAACCACTAGGAGGAGATTTCTTGCCCTCTCTTCCTTTGGCCGCAAGAATTGGTCAATCCCTCATTTTGTGACCACTTTTACCACAACCATCGAAACCTGCTAGAAATTCACCCGCATGCTTTCTTCCATACCTAGTACAATATGGCAATAAAACCCTACTACCATTTCCTTGGGGCTTAGGGTTAGGCACCCTCTCTTGGTCTAACCTTGGAGCCTTAGAAGAACCTTGCTCGGAAAACCTTTGTCGAAATCTAGGACGACCTTGTCCATCAGACCTTACATGTGAGAAATTACCCTCCTCAATCCTAAACCTCTTTGTCTCCCTAGACCTCTATTTAAGTTTCTCCTCTTTAATATTTTGGGCATAAGCCATACGACGAGAAATATCCATGTCATGAACAAGCATAGCCGCATGGCACTCTTTCACTACCAAATCGGACACACTCGAAAAGAACTTTCTCATCCTTGTCCTAGAATCGACAACTCTAGAAGAAGCATACTTTGACAATTGAATAAATCTCAAAGCATATTCCTTCACACTCATATTCCCTTGTCAGAGGTTAACAAACTCAAGAACTTTAGCCTCCCTCATCTCAAGAGGAAAGAACATATCAAGAAAAGTGAACTTAAACCTTTCCCATTCTGAAGGACCCGCATCTTCCGGTCTTGCTTCCTTTCCTTGGTTGATCCAACTTTGAGCAACACCCATTAGCTGATAAGCGGCCACTTCCGCCTTTTCCACCAGAGTCACTCCCATAATAGTCAACACCTTGTCAACCTCATCAATGAACTATTGAGGATCTTTCTCAACCTTAGAACCATAGATTTCCAGAGGATTCATCCTAGTGAAGTCCCTCACTCTAGGTGTTGTCATACCCACGTGTGGGTTCACGGGGTTCACAATGACTCCCCTATTGGCTTGGGCCGTCACGGCTTGAGCCACCACTAGAAGAGCAGCCATAAACTCCGCATTAGACACTTGCTCAAACAAAGGATCGACTGGAACTTGAGGAGCTTGGGAAGCCTGAAGAACATAGGATAGGGATTAGGAGAGAGACTTTATAGAGTTAAACTCTATCGCACGACTTAAGAGTAATGAAAGAAGTGAAGTTTCCTACTCATCTTGTAGCCTCTCATTCATAAATGTGGCACACTTCACACTCATGAACAAGACTCTACTAGACGTGGCTTATGAGACAACCTAGGACCATTCTAAATCTTGTGCTCTGATTACCAAGTTTGTCACGACCCAGGGGTACCCCCTAGATGTAACATGACGTATAGAACCCCGAAGGACTCCATACAAGCCACTTAGCTCTCATAACATAAGAAATAGAAAAATAAGAGTAAAACAATAGTCCAAGTCCAAACATTTTATAAACAAAAAGCGGAAGTCTAAACACTTGTCTCATCATAGCCATCTAATACAATAGAATGAAATTGGGCCTAGCCCATACATCGTCCAAAAGAGAAATACATGAAAGAAACCGAAAACAATAAACTCCATCCTTGAAGCATGAGGACTCACCAAAGCTCATAAAATCACGAATTCAACTACTAGCCATGAGACTGGGAAACCTGTCTATCAGACCCTACATTTAGGGAAAACATAGGCAATAGTATGCGTTAGTACAAAACAATGTACCAAGTATGATAGCCATGCATAAAACATTTAAAACATGCTAAAAGGGACATTTTATTTCATGACATGCAATTGACCAAGCTAAACATGATATAAAAGAGTTAGAAAACATAAGTCATAAAACCAAGGTCAATGCAAGCTAACATCATCTTTAAAACCTTTGAACTCATGTGAGATACTTCTTGAAGTAACCTTAGTTCATTATTAATGTGGGGAATTAGCCTTAACCGACATAGAGACCATGTGAGATATAACATGATCCCCCGGTGATTTCCACACCGAAAAGGATTGTCCTACTTGCCAAGGTAGAACCATGAACATCTAGATTAAGTGAATCCACTAGCTAATCAACCTATGGGGGCACATAGTTTAAGGGATAAGGAGATTGCTACTAGAAACCCGACCTCTACATACGGGAGAGCTTCTATCTTATGAGATTTCTTCTAGAAACCCGGCCTCTACATATGGGAGAGCTTCCATCTCATTGTCAATATCCACTCGGTGCTAAGCATAAATCCCACAGAATAGTCATTTCTTACTTGACCTTATTATTCATGGAAAGGTACCCTAGGATAACCAATCGAAGCTAGTTTCATTAGGATAGCTCCTTAGACCATGCGTGAGAAAACCTTTCACCGTCCATGATCTTTTTATAATAGTATTTAATCTTTGATTCAATTAGGTGAGAAAGCCTTTCAACCTAAGAATCCCTTTTATGTGAGAAAACCTTTCACATCATACTAGTTATGTGTTTATGAGAATGTCCTTTCAACAACACAACAACAACATCATCATCATTGGTACCTTACTCTCAAAGAACCCTTAAGACATTTGCATAGATTTCATAAGAAAATGCATAAGTCCATAATTTACCTCTTGAGGTTCAAAACCCACTTTTAATCATCAATGCTTAGAAAACATAGGTTATATATGGATTTCATCCTAAATTTATATAAAACTTGCAATACATGCTTAATTTCATAAAACACTTGCTTTATACTCAAAATCCCACATCATATGATTTATAACTTGAAAACATAGGGGTTACATGGGTTCATGGGGGAATTCTTCATAAAATCATCATATTTCATCAATTCATGCATAAGATATCATAATCCAATCATATAAATCAATAATCAAAAGAACCCATGGTAATTGAAGAAAACCCTAACTCAATTGGGGAACTCTACCTTTAGAAATAGAGAAATTTGGGAACTTCATGGATGAAAGGAACCCATGGATGAAAACTATCATACCATGAATCTAGAAGCTAGCCTTCAATAGAGGAATTGAAACCTTGACTTGAAACCCTAGGATGAATCTTCTTCTTCTTCTTCAAGTTTCTAGAGAGAGAAATATTTGAGAGTTCTTCTTTTTGGTAAGTTTAGAGAGAATGATTTCTATTGGGAAATTTGGGGGTAAAAAGGCTTATATAGGGGTCCTTAACATAGGCAAAATGACATAGTATAGGAACTAATTAATTAGGAAAAGACCCAACTAACCCTGAAAATAACTGCCAGCTGACCACCAATGGACCCCAGTCGACGGACCGTGGTCTGACCTACAGTCAGTCCTGGTGGACTGTCATTCGTGGTCAGAGACTTAATTTTTTGCCTTCGAACCACGGACCATGGTCTCACCTACGGTCTGTAGGTCGAGCCGTGGTCCATGACCTCAAATCACTTGGTAGGATGGCCAATCCACGGACCTTCCTACGGTCTGTGGTTCAACCCTCGGGCCGTGGTTGGCCTCCTTGGCTGGCACATGCAACTTCCAAAAATTTGGTTCATTTCCCTTTTTCGGATACGGGGTGTTACATATTTATAATCCACTTTAACCGGATTGAAATGGGCTGATTTAGTCAACCTGTAAAAAATGACCCAAATTGAGTCATTCTTTTCCAAGATCTTAGGAAGTCCTACCACAGAGTCCATGGCTATCCTCTCCCATTTCCACTCAGAAATGGGCACTCTCTAAAGTAAACCTGCAGGCCTTTGATGCTCATACTTTACTTGTTGAAAATTCTAGAACTTGGATACATACTAACCTATATCCTTTTTCATCCCCGACCACGAATAAAGCCACCTCAAATTCTAATACATATTGGTCACACTTGGATGAATTGAATACCGTGAATCATGAGACTCTGCCAACACACTCTAGATCAAGTCACCAACCTAAGGAGCACAAATATTACCTCTAAAACAAAGTACACCACTTGCATCGAGACTGTCATCTTGGACCTCTCCAGACACCGCCTGATTTATGAGACTGTTCAACTTCTCATCCTCAAACTGTTTTACATTGATATCCTATATAAGAGTAGGCTAAAACTCTATAGTGGCTAACACCCCACCCTTCTATGAGATGCCCCACTGCATGAATTTATATTCCAGAGCATGAATCTCTCTGGCCAAGGGTCGCTTAGACATCCCTAAGCAAGCCAAACTACACATACTGACTATCTTTTGGCTTAATGCTGCCACCACATTGGCTTTACTTGGATGTTCACATCATAGTTTTTGAAAAAACTCCTTCCACCTTCTCTATTTAAGATTTAGGTCCTTCTGAGTGAACACATTTTGTAAGTTGTGATTATCAATGAACACCTTGCACTTAACCCCTTAAAGATAATTCCACCAAATCTTGAGAGCAAACGCTACCACTGCCAACTTCAAATAATGGGTTGGGTAGTTTCTTTGATGAATCTTCAACTGCCTTGAAGCATATGCTATGACATTCATAACCTGCATCAACAAAGCAACCAAGCCCAAATGTGAAGCATCACAATAAGCAATAAAGTCCTTACCTTCCACCGAATGTGAGTTCTATCATCTCTACCGGGCCATGTGGTAGGGAGGGATAGAGATTAGATGAGTCCCTGGCTCCAAATCTATGAAAAAAATCAATATCCCTATCCGGATAAATGAGTGTTTATTTCTTTTTTGCAAATATCCATTATTTCTTGATTCATTTGAATAGGCCTAACTTTAGTAGAAATGGTGTTTTCATTGAATCCTTCCACATAAGGTAAATCCACAATGTGTTTCTTGTGTTCCCAAAATGCATTTGGAAAATCTAAGTAAATTTCTTCTTCAAAAGTCTTTTGAAGCTTGGCAATCTTAGTTACCAAATTTCTTCTTCAAAAGTCTTTTGAAGCTTGGCAATCTTAGTAAAGTTGTCTTCAAAAGTCTTTTGAAGCTTGGCAATCTTAGTAAAGCGGTCCCATTATTTCTTTAATAAAGTTGTCTTCTTTTGTTGGCTTTTTATCTTGTCGGCCAAATAGGTGGGTCCACTTAGCTTTTGTGAGTGGGAATACCTTTCGGCGAGTGAGATCTTCATGCTTAATCAAGAGAAATTATGATTCTTTGAATCTCTTCTCTTCCTTCTTTGATAATTTTGACTCTTTGAGTCTCTATCTAGAAGGCTTAATTATTCTGGATTTTAATATCCTCAATTAAGGATTATTCATAGAAAGGATCCAAATATGCTTGAGCCATACCACGAGGTTTTAACATGTCTCCATTATCATCACTTTGGGATGAGGCTTCATCAAGCAGTTTCATAATTTCTGCTTCGTCTGGATCATCATCTATTTCAGACAAGGCTTGTTGAAGCCTCTTCTTCAAAT
>JAJONR010010210.1:0-26452 GCA_029582245.1 Solanum etuberosum
GGTTATTAGTAGCTCCCTCACAGTCAGATTCTATTGCATTGACCATGTTATCAGTTACAGTCAGATTTCAGTCTCAGCATGTTATAAACTTGGTAATTGCATTCAGTTAGTTCATGTTCAGTATTTCCAGTATAGTATCATGCTTATCTTATATCATTGCTCAGTAATATGCTTTGGTTCAATTATTTTTATATTGTTCAGCTTTACTCTATCCTGCATGCTCAGTACCTTTCAAGTACTGACGCATAGTCTGCGCTACATCTTCTCGTGATGTAGGTCCAGGTTCTCAGCTTCCAGATCACGCATTGATCGGTTCCCGATCTTCAGCTCAACAGTATCAATGGTGAGTCCTCATTCTCCGAGGACGACAGACATGTTTCCTTTCGAATTTTGTCTTTAGTTTCAGTTTTGCTAGATTTAGCTGGGGCATGTCCCAGAACTTCTAGTAAGTTAGAGGCTTATTTCAGACATAGTTAGATTCAACTTTAGCATTTGAGTTTGACTTTTCAGATGTTGTTAACTCTCAGATTTTCTATATTCAGATAGTTTATGGGTATTCCCCATCATTCCATGTTTTAGCTTCCGCACAATACTTTTCCTAATTCAGTGTATTTAGTATGCTTATGTTATGCCAGCAGGGTTAGATTGGGGTAACTCGTGATCCTAGGTCCCGTGTCCGCGTCCTGGGGTTATCTCGGGGCGTGACAAATTAGGACTAGTCCATAATCAATTTTTAAAGCAAACTATAGACATCAAACCAAAATTGCATGTATCAAACTAATTACCCACTCCAATAGATCTCTTTTGAGCATCAATTGAAGATCGAAAATAGGTATAATATTGTAACCTTAATCCCTGAGTTAACCTCATGCTAATTATCCTAAATCCATTTATGAGCAGCAATAAAATAAGGTTTAAAAAAATAATACCCACTACATTAAATCAACATGCAACCCCATAATTGCACCCCTAGACTTAGGGTTTTAGCCCCCCATCACAAAAAGTAAAGAAATTATACCTATCAGGGATATGATGAAACTACACAATTAAAATCAACACCCACTTGGATTTCAACTTCAAATTTTCAATTGCAAAAGTAAAATAGAAATCTCCAAAACTAACGATGTTCTTCACAAGGTGAAATATCTCAAATACACTTAGGGATTGAAAATTCTACTCTCCAATCTCTTCTAAAATATGATGTCATTTTCTCGATCCTTTGGGCTATTTATTATTTTTCAAAATTTCAGCAAAAATTCACTTTGTGACCAACTCGGTGAAGTTTGTCGGGCTCGCCGAACATGATCAGTGAATCATTGTATGTTTTTCAACTCGCCTTTCATCTCCTTTAGGATTCAGGTGTTTGAACCTCAAATTCTAATCTCGTTTGAGTTAGCCTTTCACCTTCAGTGGATCACCAAACAACACCGTTGTTTGCCTTTTAAGGCTTCATTTTCATCCAAGTCTTACCACATTCGGCGATGGTCATCATATTCGCCTTTTATATTCAGTGAGTCACCATTACACTTCAAGTTCACCGACGTGGCTCAATTAATTCAAGTTATGGGCACTATAACTTTTGGCAAGTCGTCCCTATTAGGCGATCCATCCTTTTGGTTAGGCGACTCCTAGTGTTGAGTTCACACTTCTTTCAATATTTTTGACCTTTCTTCAATGTATTCATCCTCTCCTTGTCCTTTAGCCTTCATAGCTATAAATAATCAAAATATCATCAGAATAGGACATAATTAAGCATTGAGGACACCAATTGTTTTATATATGTTGGTCATTTTTTTTGTTTTGTCGGACTAATGAGTATAGGACCTAATTAGGGGTGGTTGGCGCCTACATACCACTTCAAACGCTCTTTGTTTGGTTTCTGAATTTCAATTGGTATTGTACCACTATTCTGCCCATGGCAACAAATGTTCCCATTCCTTTTGAATATCGCATGTAAAGCATCCCATGTAATTCTCTAAGCACTGGTTAACCACCTCCCTCACTGTTTGCATGAGATTCCACTTATTTTAAGAGATTTTAAGCCTTAGGTAGACGACGAAGCTTTGTGACTATGCCATTCTTGGCGACGGTGATTGCCGATGAGAAGGTGACGGCCACTTAGCATAATATATAGTTTCAGTGTACTATAACTATATCAAAAGAAAACTCTCCCATTTGAAACATTATTTATTTAAAGTCATGTTTTGGAGTTTGCAAAATCATTTAGGAGCGATGAAGTTACTAGGGATTTCTCTCTAGTGTCTGCTAAGATGCTCCGGTCTTTGGTTGACGTTATTTATGTGGAAAAGACTACTATGTATTCCCTTTTTGTGTTGTTATTTTCTATTGATTTTACGGTTTCTTCCCACTGGGACCATTACATATAATTTCAGGTTATGGATTGGCTTATCTACCAATGAGTTTTGGTAGGTGTCATCACGATTCAAGTTTTCGGGCCGTGACAATATTAGACATGTGACGTGGAGAAGGAACTTCTACCCTGGATTATTAATTCTTATTTAAGTTGTACATTATTTTATTTTTTGTTGATGTTAAGCATGTTAAGTGGAGGAACCTATACAGTTATGCAACTTAAACATACTAAAGCTTCGAAGTAATGTTGAAAAAGTAATAGAAGAGTTAGATACATTCATTCATCTTGTGATAGTATAGAGAAATTTCTTGATACCTAACAATTGTATCACTTTTTTTAAAATTTTACTATTATTGATTTATCATTAGCTACATATAAACTGAAAAATGGAACCAAAGAGACTATTACAAATAGTTGGAGACTTTAAATTATGATTATAACTTCATAAACTAGTAAAACTAAATTTAGAGGAAATTAACATGATAAATTGAGTGCAAAACTTAATTACTGAACTGACTTATTTTCTGCATAGGGCTATGCTTGCACCGGCTTGCCGCATCCTGTCATTATAGAAAATCTTATTCTACAATATCTTGTAAAGCATGCATATTATCATTAATTTTTAGTTTATGAGATTATAAAGTACTGGAAACATTTACAAGTATTTTACCTCCATAATTTATTGATTTGTTGTAACTAGGCATGCCTTTATATTTATGCATTTTGGGATTGTAAATGAAACCTCGAATACCTTCACAATCAGTGGAACTAACTAAATCTCACAATTAAAATAACAATACACCTGTCTGGGATTTGGGTCAGATTGAGTCGGGTTGTATGCTTTTTAATTGATTTTTTTTAATGAAATATATTTTTTATATTTGTTAAATCTGAAAATACTAATATAAATAATTACAAAACCATGTTACATGGTGTTATTATGTGAATATATTATGTACAACCGTAAAAGAAATTAATTTGCATGGGCAAGATATTTCTTGAAAAAAATAATTTTTTACATGATACTACTCAAACCAAATAATGATATTAACAAGCAAACTAAACAACTAATGAGTAACAATGTAACTTGCTAAATAGAAATATTAACCTATAATATTTAAATATGATGTTTTAAGTAACCTTCCTTTTTAGATTCCCTTTGTTAGTTACTTATTTTTAATATTCTACTTTATTTTTATTTTTGATAACCTTTTTATTCGGCCCATGGGCGGATTCAATCCACATTGTGGAAGTCCTATGTTTTAGCAGGCTTATTCAGATAGGGTTAAAAAGTCCTATTCATAAATGTACTAAAAATATCTTAGTTAAAAACTATCGAATCAAATATAGAATTGGCCCAGCCCAACTAACAAAGCCCATATTGACCTAGATAGGGTTTTTAAGGTGACCTAATTACCTCTGCCGCCAAGCATCTCAATATCTATATATAGTCCTACAATTTTACAGTTGTACACAAGCTGATTCTCATTTTGGTTCAACTCTTTTATCTTCTTTTCTTTTTTTCTTTTTTAAACTCTCTGAAGTTATTTTGACTACCTTTGTATGTTAAGGCTTTTGAAACATACCTGAATTGTCAATGTATTAAAAGAACAAAATTCCAGGTTCTTAGTACATATGCCAATTCAGGTATGTATCAAAGCTATGACATACTTAAAAGGACGATTTATCTAGATGAGTGGAAAACAAAACATTTAAAGGTGTGATTTAGTGACTAATTAAGAATGAGAGAATCATGAGCTCTCAAATTCAAATAATTTTTTTTTTACGTGGTTTCTTTCCACCCAACTTGACATTGGTGGATAGAACTATCCAACACTTGTTGTTGACGATGGAATGTGACAGATATCTTGTGAATTAGTCAAGATGTATGCATATTTATTTTTACACTACGATTATAGAAAATCTACTTCATTTTTGTACTTTGTATTTGTTGGTTGATGAATCTAGTGGCAGATCTAACTATCGCTTTCTGGATTTAATTGAATTTTTTCTTTTGGGATTTAGTTAAAATAATAATAATAATAAGAATAATAATAATAATAATAATAATAATAATAATAATAATAATAATGATAATAATAATACTAATACTAATAATAATAATGACAATAATAATAATAATAATAATAATAATAATAATAATAATAATAATAATAATAGTAATGATAATAATAATAATAATAATAATTAATAATAATAATAATAATTGTCGTTGTAATTAAACAAACATTTTAGATCTTGTTCTCTTTAACATAGTGTTCATGGTATCAAAATTATAAAATAGTTTCTTAATGAGTTGGTCAAGATTTGAATTGAACTATTAAAGAAAAACTATTATCAGAGACAGATCTAAACTCTTTGGCTATAATATTTATATTTGTCTAATAAATTCATTTAATATGTAAAATAGAAACTTAAAACTTAATAGGGTAATAATATTTGAATTTAAAACTCAAAAAATTTAAATTCTAGATCCACTTCTAACTTAGATACAACTTGGACCCTGCAATCCATTTAGCTATAAGTAGAGATGTTCATGATTTCATTAAAACTAAAATTTAACGGATTAAAAAAATTGACATATTATTTGGACTTAAATTTTAAAATTTTATAATGTAATGATCTCCAGGTAATTTCTATGTTTATGCCTCTTGTTCGTCGTTCAGACCTTTCTTATAGTGACCCCAAGTCATTTCTAACTTGCTAGGACTGACAGTTCGGTCACAAAGTCTTTCGTTTTATTTTTTTGTGAGTTTTAGTATTTTGGGGGCTTTTGAACCTTGAACGGTCATTTTTTATCAGAAATTCAGAAAGATAACCTCATAATCCAATTCTGATGATTCCATCAGCTCCAAAAGGGTAATTTTAGGCTAGTAGCATAGTCGCCACGACTCCCGAGGCTTCAGTGTGAGTCTGTGTGATAAGGCATTTTAACTTTCAAGTTGAAGCCTAAGTTTGACTTTAGTCAACATTCAGGTAAATTATCTCGAATGAGAATTCTGTCAGCGCGGTTAACTCCACATTGTTGAGTTGGTCTAGAAAGACCCTTCGTTTTGGTCCTGAGGCTTCCAGGCTAATTTTGAGGCCCCTCATGGATACTAGCTTAAAATGAACATTGGTTGTGGGACCTAGTTTTTTTTTAAATGACCTCAGATTGAAATTTCAATGGTTCCATTGAGTTCGTTATGCTGTTTACGATGGGGTAGCAAAGCTCTTTTATGTGCACGGGGTTCCGGATGAATCTTGGGCACCCTGTTGATGTTCGGAAGCCTTAGCCCAATTTTGTCAGCTAAGGCCTTGCTATCGCGAATGGTTGCGTTCAGGGAGTGCACTTTCACGCACGGGCTGCCGCGGTAGTGAGCGTCCGACCGACCTGGTCCTCTATTTAAACCTTAGTCGCGACCAGCCTTGGCTCTTGATAGTAAAATTCCAATTTCTCCTCCGTCCGAACTCTGATTTTTGTGATTCGAAGTCCCTGGCGCTTGTAATTGTTGGGGATACGTGGTGGATTTAATTGATTATGTCGGTGAAACTCCATTTGAGGTGAATTAATCTAGTAAGCTGCAATCTTTTTTTGGTTTTAAGTTTAAATTTGAGTTTTCGTTGTTGTTGTTGAGTCAGCTAATTTTCGAGCATCGAACTGTGTTCTATTTTGGTACACAAGTACAAGGAATGGTTTAAGACGTTTTGACGAAATCAATTCTTGAATTTCCGGCATAGATCCCATGATTATTGTTTAACTCTAAAAATTGGCTCGTCTTTGTTTTGGTGATATTGGTGTCTAAACGACCGTATTGATTTTTTTATCATATTCTTGATAGCGTAGCAGCGTTCAAAGACCATTTAAAAGGGAAAAATCTCCGGCCATGTGATTTGGAGCGCGCCCGGTCGGCCTACAAGTAGACTACGACTTCCTTTCTATTTAGATTGATCATGAGTATATGTAAATTCATGACGATTAGTGTGAATTGGGGGCGGGTACCTAGTTATTCTTGCTTTTATTTTTTGAAATCATGATTTAGGGTTGATTACTACTGTTTAGAGGGTAGTACCAGGATTAGCTGGGGTTGTACGTGTTTTGTCGCGTGTTATATGATTTACTTGTTTTACTACTGTTACGACCTGAAGTCGGCCTATGATGGCGTCCACTACAACCCACCTAGTGGACAAGCCTAACCCAAGAACACAGGACGCTGAAGACACAAATAATAGAGAACATAACTAAATAAAGTGAAAGATGAGAATAAGATATATGTAAAGCAGGGCCATATAATATATATATCTACAATACAATACAAAATATACAAAATAGGCCCAAAAGTTACCAAGAGACAAACTAAAACAAGATACCAATCCCCGGGACCTGGTGTTACCTATACATGAGCTACTACGAACAGAAATCCATAAATATATATATACAGAGATCTGACTAATCCAAAATACTAAGTGACAGTCAGAACAAAAAGAGGACATCATTAAGTCTCTAAACGCCTGGAGCTCACTACAATCCAAGTCTGGGATAGCCACGGGAGATCCAAACGCTGACTATAGAGGGTTGCTCGAACTGTGAGCTACATAGGAAAAGAGCATAAGTACAATATGAGTAACAAACACGGGGTACCCAATAGGCATCAAAGGCCGACCGAGCTCAAAAAGATCAAATATAAATAAGAAGAAGGATGAAACTAACAAGACAAGGGAAAGCTAATAAAAGAGAACATGTAAGATAAGATCATCAACCAACAAGAATACACAGAACCAAAACAACCAACACATCCGAAGGTAACTCATGCGATGCCACAAAGTCAACAACCAAAATAAGTTCATATCATAAGCTCAGAAGAAACATCAAGCCGACTGGAATGATACCTCAAGCTTATCCGCAAGCCAATCACCTGTATATGCTCATCCTTAGGCCACCCGGTATTGCACATCGAGCTTACCCATACCCGGATATTTGTATCAACAAGCCGCCTGGTATGATGCCTCGAGCTCATCTACAATGTGACTCCAAAGTAAACTATAGCCTAGATAAGCTATTGGGCCGCCCGAAAAGGTACCTCGAGCTGATAAGAGTATATGCAGCTAAAAGGTGCAGTAAATCAAGTAAAAGGGCCTTTTCACAACTTTTTTGCAACACAAGTCTCAAGGATTTCTAACTCATAAGAATACTCTAATTTATTGGCAATATGCCATTTCTTTCTCACTACTAAAGAAAATGGACACTCCACAGAAGTATAATCGCAATCAACACTTGGCATACACATAGAATCAGGAGGAATACTTGTCACACCACAAGAGTACTAACCTGGACTCCTGCTAATCCAAGTTCTCGGCCTTAGGCGAAACAATTTAATAAATAACCAACAAGGAAGCACAACTCAAGGAATCCATACAATCATCCAAACCAACCAAAATGATCAAACACCACAAAACCCTAAGTTTCACGCCACCTAGAAGCAAAGTATAAGGATACTACTCACACAAAGATCGCCTAAACTAAGGCGTTTTTGACTAAAGCTTAAGCTAAACCAACCTATATCATGCGATACTACCCAAATATACTTAATCTAACTAAGCCAAGTCTAAGAAAAGGAAGGCATAACCTACCTCAAGGTCGAAAACATGCACAAACTACAATTCCGTTGATGTTACCTTCTGAGGAGCCTAAGATTGATGTGAAGCTACCAAGAACACAACGAGTAAGTTAATACGAGTCCAACGATACATGTGTCAATAACTCGAAAAATAGATGGGAAATTGAACCTAAAACAACTCACAAATTGATGCAACCAAAACACAAAAAGATAACTGCCATATTATCCTCATTGAGGTAAGGATCACATTCCCCAAAGATGGGTGCAAACGGGACTCAATTTGGACCTCAAATGGCCAAATTACAATACTTTCAAGTTTAGCATTCAAGGAATTTGCGGTCGAAAATGAGATTGAATTACGAAATTGAAGGCATAAAACCGTTGAGAATAGGGAGAGGAAAAAAATTACCTTTGAATAGTTGAAATTGACCAAGAATTGCTCAAAATCGCCTAATTCTGAGCTCTCCAAGGGTTGGTTTCTTTTGAAGAAGAAAGAATGGAATATGGGATTTTAATCCCATAAATTTTCACAAAAGCGGACATCTATTCACTTAAGAGAACATCGCTTGAGCAGCCAAATGTCCGTTTAAGCGAACCCCACCTAAAGAGGCTCCCTTCGCTTTAGCGACCACTTGATCTCTTAAGCGACCTTCACAAAAGCCAAGAGTGGAAAGTTGAAGTGACCCCCTCCTCCTTGGTATCCTTTGCTTAAGCGGCCCTTGGTATTTTAAGCAGATTCTCTTAAGCGACCCGATTCTCTTAAGCCGTCGCACCAGGCACCAACAAAAAAATCAGAAAAATCATAAGTATCCATATCTTCGAACAAGGCCTCGGAATTCAGTCGGAGTCCAACTGACACAAAATAAAAGTGAAAACCACTTGTAAACAACATTTCGGACTCAACCGAATCAATGAAACATCCATCCAAGGTGGCCTTATCCAAATGTTGACCATAGTCAACACTTTAACAAAGAAACAACACAAAAACTCCAAAAAGCTAAAAATTCACCCCGAAATTCTTGGGAATAAAATTAAAATTTTTCTAGACCAAACTCAGCATTCGAGAGCTAACCGCACTGACATAATTTTATTCCGAGTACATTTACCAAGAAATCTGCCCCAAGTTCCATTTTGAGCAAAACTTATAAGCCAAAACACTTAATCGCACCAACTCCAAATGAAAGCTTGAAAACCAAAACCAATCATATCTCCAGACAAAAATGGACCTTCTGAAGCTGATCGAGCTGATGGAATTCCAAGCTGACATCAGAATCTTTGTTCTTCTCCTCACTTGTTTCAAAATGATTCCAAATTCTTGGTCTTCCTTGTGCAAACACAATCCGATATGTCTCTCTCCTGCTTACTCTCTTAAAGTTGTAATAATCATTGGTTACCTTTGATTGAATTGTTGAAATTTGGGGGTATTTAGTGGGTAGTAACTTCTGTAAATTGGGGGGGGGGGTTAAAATTGTGAATGTGTTGGCCGAATTCTTTCATTAATTTGTTAAATACATGTGTTGGGCTGATTTAGAGTATTTGGGGAAGTCTTGAGTACCCATTTCATTATCAATTTGTTGAAAATACATTGGGCACCATATGTTTGATAAAATGCCCAATATAACTCAAAAATGATTTTCAAAACGTGTGTGCTGAAATGGTTGAGTTTCTTTGTTTCTTGTTTGATTGTAGTTGATTTTGCACTGGTAGTAGTTGATTATGTTAAAAAATGAAATAAAAATATTTTTTTCATGTTGAAGGGGGGCGATTGTTCGCAAAAGTTGACTCATCATCGCAAAAGCAATGTTCGCTTAAGCGATACCTATTCGCTGTTGCGATTTCCACATAAGCGACCTTCAAATATCTTTTGTGATGTTTGCTTAAGCGAAAATGACTTCGCTATTACGGTATCTTGGACTATATTCTGCTAGGGTAAAAAAATTTAGCAGACCTGTTTTGGTTCCAAATTAAGTTCCAACCATTTTCTTTGACTTCTACTTATGAAATAGCATTGTTCAATACATATTCTCACACTTGTATGCTATTATGATTATCTGATTTTTGCAAAGTCAAAAATGGCATAGGAACTCAGTTTTGAGGAGGAACTAGTTGTTAAATATGACCAACATTGATTCGTATCTTTCCTAGAACAAGAGATCTATTATGCTAATCTGATGAAGAAAATGCTACTTCCAGAGGGAGGCATATCGCTTGACAAAGTTCAGATAATGCCTTAGACTTTCCACCAACGTTTGATGGCATCTAGTTTGATATGATTTAGAGATGAACCTTGCAAGGTGAATGAGCTATGGGTGATGTAGTTTTATTCCAACCTCATGAAGACTAACATGACATCAAGGTTGATCACCATCCGGGGAAAGGTTTTCAACTATGGGCCGGAGGAATTAAATCAAATATATGGGTTATTCGACCATGATATCCAGCCCTTCAAGGATAAAGATTGTGAGTGGGGCGCTTTGCTTTTTTTCAGAGCTATTTCCAGGCTAAAATGTTCCATGGGTTGTCATAAAGGCTGGGATCTTATACTCACACTTGTCCGCGGAGGCAAGGACATGGATGTTAATTGTATGCTGCTGTATTTCCCCAAGTGGGAACATTAGCAACACTTCGGTGTCGCGAGCACAAAGAGTGGCTTGTTTACTTCATGATTTCCATTGAATATACACCACTTGATTGTGAATGAGTTCCACGAATTCAAACTGCATGATAACCTATCTGTTGTTGTTCCCACTCTGATCATGGAGCTTTTCTAATGGGCTGAGGTGGAGGGACTTTTGGGTGAAACTTGGATGGAGCCCAAAGAACCTATCTTTCCACTCACGATGCGTTGTGAGGGCACAGTGGTATAAACCAACAATAGGAAGGTTGACTCTGGAAAGTCTGTACATGTGGAGGACGATACTCATACACCTCCAGTCTGGGGCCCTTTTGAGTCGTTGGCTACTGAGTTGAAGATTTTGACGGAGATAGTGACGAGGCTGCCTCAAGGGCTGGGTGAGTCATCTTCTGGGCCAAGATTGTATGTACCCCAAAGTGAGTTTGATGCCTACTTAATTGATCAAAGGAAGAAAAAATCTCAACTTGAAATATTAGAGAAGGCCTATTCAACTTCGCTAAGTCACATGGTGAGTGAAGCATCTCACATAATAAAATGAAGAGGCGGGAGAAGAGTAGAGAGAAATTCTTTAATCAAATGTGGAAAGGGGTAAAAGGCCTTTGAAAAATTCTAAAGTCAAATGAGCCACTCCCGACTTCTAGGCCAGATGAGGATGGAGATGAGCCTATTACATGGAGGGATGATGGTGGATATGAGGATAGTCAGGCCATCGACGAGAGGATTGAGGCAGCCCAAGTTGCCCTTCTTAATCTCTCTTTGAGATTTAAAGTTTTGTCGTTACGACACAACATCATTTTTAGTTGGGGTGCTCCCCTTTGGATTTTTTTATCTTGTTTTGATTGACATTTTGGATTGTTGTTTTGGTTGTTTTTGTTTATTGTGCGGATTGGTCATCTTTAGTATGTTTTGGTTTTATTATATTAGTATGTTTTTTTTTGTTTGTTTATGTTTTGTAGTAATTAATTATGATGATAGTGTTTCATGCTTGTAGGCCTTGAAGCAGGGGATGTCTGAGTGGTGCCTTGATATGAGGTTTTGACTTGTTTGATACTAATAGATTTAGTCAAGCCTTGTCAGTTGTGAAATGAGCACGCGTCTGAAATTTTAGTGAAAATGAATAATTTTGTGACAACGTGTTGACTCTTTTTGTGACTCCAAATTACTAGGTGGTGAAGTGAAAAATAACTCCTTTGTTCTTGACTAGGAAGTGAAATTGAGCCATCTTGTATAGTTTCATGCCATGTGTTGTGACTCTTTGTGAAGAATGCCTTGTGTTCACTCATGTTAACAAGAACTTGCTCGATTAGTCTTGAAATGTTGGTCTTAATTTAGTTTGGTTGGAGAAATCATCTAAGGTTTTTCTTTGATTGTCCTTGAAGTGCACTTAGCCTAAAAATCCCACCTTGGCACTAGATATATCCTTAGTTGTCCATTTTGAGCCTTATCCTTTTTATTGGAAACCACATTACAAGCCTTGGCCCTTTCTAAAAAGTAACCTTCTTTGAACCCTTCCCTCCTTGAACATGAAAATGGTGAAAGTTGAGCCTAAAAGCCTAAGTTTGGGGGTGTTATGGGGAACTTAAAGATCGATACTTACCTTATGAAGGCTTGATAAAAAAAGAGTTTTGTGATATGTCCAAACTTAAACCTCCATTAAGAAGTATAAGCGGTTTAAGTCAATTATAGAACTCAATTGGAGTTCAAGTCGATCCCACGGGGAATTTAAAAAAGAAACAAACTTATTAATGCTGATATTCAGTTGCGGTTAATATTTCTAAAAGAAGTGAATTACGAAAAGTAAATATTGGGTTGTTTGAACTCAAGTAAACAATTTTTGTGAACAATACCAAACAATTGTTCCAAGATGTAGTAGTTGATTTAGTTAGACTAGGATTGTGTTCCCCATAACCTTTAACTCTAACTCGAATTCTATACAAATAATGAATTATTGTCAATCTTATATGCTCCTAGAAGGTTAGATACACCTAAATGCTTTTAAGCCCTATTAGATGACTTTCACTCTTTCCCTCTCAGTCTAGTGTTTTGAAGCTTACCCTTGCATACTTGTTGAGAAGATTATTCTGTCTCGAGCTCAAATCTTTAAAACAAGTTAATGGAATTTGTTTCTAGATTTTCCTATTCATCACTTTTCTCTCAAACAAGTGATAAATACATGCATGCTCTGATGTGTGCATTCATTAGAAGGTAGTCATTATGAATGTATAAACAACATATGCAATTAACAATTAAACGCTACTCATATGTTTTAGTGGTGGTTCCCAAAACCCTAGGTTTGGTGTTTAGCCGCTCATAATTCCAATGAAACTTACGGTAAATATTATTGAAAGCATAAAGAAATAGACTTACAATAATAGAAAAACCAAAAGCTTCTTGATTATCAACACTAAATCAAGAACACAAAGTTTGATCCAAAGTATTCCACCAAGAAATGTGTTGAAAAAAGGAAACTATCATTTTTCCACGCTCAGAATGTCTCAATGTAATAATCCAAAAATAGACCCAAAGTAATTAAAATAGTCTTTGAAAAGATTCCGACACGAAGTAGGACGAATGTTTTCGACTATTTTCATGAGCATGGTAACCGTCCGTGAAGAAGTTCACGACCCGTCAACCCCTCTGTGATCCCACACTTAAAGAAATTGTGGTCTATCTTCCGTATTGTTCTCCACGAGCCACTAGATGGCTCGTATTATGCACCACAGACCGTCTAGTGCTTCTTGACTTCAAGCATTACTTAGGAAACTTTTTTCTACCTTCACTGTTATTCTACATGAGCCACTAGATGGTTCTTATAACGCACCACGGCCTGTCTAGAACCTCTTGGCTTCAGACTTCAACTTTGTTTCATCCAAGTCTTTTTGAAGACCAGCTTCATGACCCATGTACAACAAGACGGCTCGTCTAGCCTCTCGTCTAGTATTCTTCTCTTCGTTTTCACTATTTTTTTCTTTCATTTGCTTCAAAGTGTTTCACCTGTACAACATCAAAAGAAACTATCATATCCACAAAAACAAGCTCGACTTCTTTAACTAATCCTTTGTTTTGAGCGTCAAATGTACTATGATATCACGGCAGATCAACACCCTCAACTTAGAACCATTGTTTGTCCATAAGCGATTAAAAAAAACATTTGACACTCACATACATGGGAACAACATCGCATATATGCAACAACTATTTCCATAACACATCCATCCAAAATCATCTATCTAACATGCAAAGATCAATGGACGACATCCCATTACATACAGTCGATCATGCTTATATCAATATCAACTATTAGCTAACATAACAAACTATCAAATGCAAGCATAATGCCCTCACAAAAAAGAAGTCCCCCACACATGATATTTGGGACTGACGAATACTCTCACTCACCAAAAGAAATTCTAACACTGCAAGTATATAGACCATAGGCTTGGCCTTGTTTTCTATACTTCAACTATAAAACAACCGGAATAGGTTAACCATAGGACTCTTATTTGCTTGTAGCGTTGGCTCTAGTTAGGGAGTGGAAAATTTTGGTCTACGAGTGACTAGATTACCCAGGTTACCCAAAGTTCTTATGAGCACAAAACTCTTATTTGAGTGGTTCCAACCTCTTTTTCTTAGCACATCCTGCCACCCACATCATTTATTTTCTTCGTTTCTTTTTCTCTTTCTTTTTGTTTTTAATTTTTCTTCTTTTTTTTGTAACTACCATTTACTTGAACCATAAAAAACATGCATTGTTATTTTGTGCCTTTGGAATAACCAATGATACGATACAACTAAGCTATTTCTTTTTTATTTATGTCATGACGACCCTCAACTTAAGCTTTTGGCCTGAGTTGTGGCATCGTGCCTTCAAAGAACCAAGGATACGATATCAATAAGGTGACAACAAAATCAGCTTCAAGGCTCAAATAGGGTTCAAGGGTTCATGATTTCATTTGGTAGTTTTTTTTGGCTAAAGTGGACTCAATAGAAAAATGGCCTATGGTCCTTTCCTATCAAGTTATTCAACAATCTTAGCAAGACTACTTGGCAAAGTTCTAGCTTACACTACAGAGTTAGACATCATACAAAACTTACACTCATATGGCATATGCTTACACTTTCAGTGTTTAGTCAACTAATTTATGTCCTAGTTAGCAATGATCAACACGCAAGTATATGAGATATCGCACAAAGAGCCTAACCGTCAATTTTTAGATTAAGGATGTTTTTCTTATCATTTCACACAAAACACAATACTTAAAATGCCGATATCAATTCAAACTACCAACTTTTCAACATACACAAAATACCAAACTAACTTTTTCACAAAAATGCCAGACGCAAAAGTGAACCTCCATGCACTAACGACTATTCTAGAAGGTTGTTCAACCCCCCCTACCCAACAAAATAGACTTTGACCTCTAAGTACAAAATATGAGGGTTGTGAGGAGGCATCATACCTGCGATGCTCTAGGCGTCGCTAGTAGAAGTGATGCCGGTACTCTCATCAACAGGTGCTCGATCTTGTACAGGGAATGTGTAAGGTAGGCTACTACCCATAGGTGCATGAGGCCTACTAGCTTAGGCTCCAGACTTCATCGCATCATGCTACTGCTTCTCTAATGCATCTCTCTCTAGCAGCCTTGTTGGATTCCCTCCTAGCCTTCTTCAGTCTCCGACTCTATTCCCTAGAAGTTTCATCAGGGAGTTCAGTTTCAGGGCTCTTCTTCTTTTCCTTTCCCTTTCCTATCTTACGCATGTCAAGGTCACCCTAAATATTCCCAACTGGCTGAGTAACTGAAACATCCTGAATAAATTCCTCAATAAATCTTGTATAAGTGGGGGAGGTAGAGCAACCGACTTGTCCGCCAGTTTTGTAATATCAGCTTTCATTTCAGCCATCTAAGCTTGAAAAGAAGCACCATCTACAGAGCCCAAAGAATTTATCTTGCTATTGAAAGTGAGACTCTAAGTCGTCCATCCTGTTCTTCAACATAGAAACGTCCTATCGAATTTCAATTAGCAGTCGCTGCTCTGCACTCTTTACCTGACTCTGGACCACATGTGGTAGGTTTTCAACTACCTGATCTAGTATGGACCTGGTCTTCCTTTGTTCCTTCACAATTCTCTCAAAGAGTATGACATGCAAAGAGACAAATGTACCTATAGCGGATGAAGATGGTACTGGTGGAGGCTGCACTCCAGAAGCTGCCTGGGCTGTCCCCTCTTTATGCTTACTGACCCCCTCAGCTCGTATCGGCTCTACTGGAACATGTGGAAATACTGCCAATGGTGGTTCAAGTCCTTCCCTAGAACCATAAAATGGGTTGGCCACATCTTTTATTGTAGCCGCCGCGATGACTTTGGTTGCCTCAACATATTGTCCACCAATTTGTTAGGTGTTATATGGGCATGGCTACAGTGTCTCCCTATCAGACATGGAAATGACAAACTTGCTCTTACATTTAGGGGCGATCTCTCATTTTTGTAGCAATAATCCACCAAACATTCAATGCATAACCAACTATAATGCAAGCTATTAATGAAGCTTGTGAAGGTGATAGGGTGTTATCATTCCATGTTGGCTGCAACTGTGCACATACCACTGCCCACAGGAATTTCGCTAGAAAATGTCAAGGATGCCTTGGTGATGTGCACTTGTGGGTTTGCTACCCATGTTGCTACCTAACCGTCAGTCGCAATCAACCCAACAATCCACCTCATGATTCTCTCCCGAGAAACTAGATCCTCCATCTCAGCTTCACTGGTCACCGACTGGTGGTGACCCTCATATAAACCTACATCAGTAAGTGCAGTGTACTCCAGACTGTGTAGAAACCTGTTGATTGTGATCACCGAAATATCATCCTTTTGACCCCGAATAACCACCTCTACTAATGATCCTAACTTCAATGCTGCTGTTTTCTTTCCCCCTTTGGATGATTTTGTGGTCCCAAACATCATTAGTAAGGCAACATATGAGGAGTAAAATTATTTTGTCAAGTGTCGCACAAAAAATCCTGGCTTTTTAGTCATCCATTCAAACTGATGTTGTTTCAACAAGGTGTATATCTGGATAAGCTTGAAAGTGAGCATCCACGACTCTGCTTTCTGGGACAATGGATAAGGCCTTTCTTTCATAACCAAATGAAACTGTCTAAGGTGAGGATCCAAGACTGATGGGTACAACCTTTCTTTTCTTAAAAAATGGCGAATTACACCAAATTTTGCCTTCAACCAAGCCTACTTGGACACTATAACGTTCACAAATGTCTCCCTAGATCTAGGAATAGCCCAAGTACTTCGGATGACATCAATGAGTTGATGTTGCACTACTGGGTCAACTTCCCTTTCTCTAAAAAACTGCACCACTGAGTCATCACTGTCACTACTGTCGCTATCCTTCTAACGTTGTCTCTCTTCTTCTTCAACTTCAACTGTCAGTGGGTCATTAGCAGACGCTCGGGATGTAACATCCGACCTCTACTCACTCTCAGACTACATTCTTTCGCTCAGATTGGGAAGGAGTGTTGTTATGCTGCTCGCTTCCTCGGGCCGTCCGAGAACTAGTCGCACGGAGGGGAGTGTTGCTCAATTTCAGTGTTGACCTCGACCTAGGGCTACTAGCTGCATCCCCACTAGAACTTTGTTCTAGAGAAGCATGGGTTGAGATATGCAACTGTGCCATCTTGCGCCTTGGTTTAGCCATTGTGCCTGAGAGACACGAGTTAGAATCGAGGTAGATTTAATGACTACATTTACGGGTACTTAAACTTCCCTGATGTAATTATGCAAAGTGACAATTTCCCTTAAGAATGTCGTCACTCAATCTATCATTGGGAAAGGCCACGCAATTAACAAAGAATAAAAAATAAAAGAAAATATTTTTGGTGTTATATATATATATATATATATATTCATACGGGGTACATACGGTGTGTGGTAAGTACCACAACCCATCTTAACCCTCGTGAAGTGACCCAGTGGTGACCCAACAGCTAAGTGTTGTTCACGAAGGGTTTCATGACATATGCACACTTACACGGTCAACGAAACCTTTCGTGGACTTACACTTAGGTGGGGTTTGGCTCGAACATCCCTTTAAACCAACATTGTTTGAATTATTCAATCAATAACTCCAAAAAATGACACTCCTAGCCTTCCCATGAGATGATTTCATCTTATTTAGAAAAGCCCATTATATACACATTCAATCAACACCCAATATGCAATTTACTAAGTTTCACACCATTCCATCAACATACAAGCCCCCACATTCCAAATAACTCACAAATACGATGAAATTATCATTAAGTAGTAACTCCAAAATTTAATTTCAACATGATTAAGCTTATATCAGGTAAAGATCAAGGACTTACATCAAATCGACACCAAAATACACACAAATAAGAGGATGAATGCTTGAATGGAAGAATTTCTTACAATATGCAGTTAGTGATTGGATTTCTCTTTGATCTATTGATATAGGTGTTAAAAAAACTATTAGTTGCCAAGGAGATGTTAGGAATTCAAGTAGAGGGGAAAAAATCTTCCCTTTGGGGCTTGGGGTGCTTTTAATTAAAGAAAATTTTGTTTTTGGTTGAGTTGGATCGGGTCGGGTTCTTTAAGTCCGACCTAACTCAGACAGGCCGTGAAGTGGCTCGTGTAGAGCACCATGGCCTGTATAGATGCCCCTAGTCATGACTTGGACAACTGAACTTACCTCCATTTTCATGATAGGCTAACGGTCCGTCTAAGGTCAGATGGGCTGTAAACCCTTTGTAACACCCCAGAAACTAGTAGGATAAACTAGATCTTGACGTGAGGGTTAGAGTGGTAGATATAACTCCCCGTACTTAAAATGACGGGTTCCGAGTTAGAACGTCAAGGTACGACCCCCCCCAAGGACCAACCAAGGGTCCTTGAGGAGGACCCTAGCAAACTACCCTAGAATCTGCCCCAAAACAGTGCACCTACGGAGGGACCCAAGCCTCGTAGGGGGATCCACGCCCCGTGGGTGAGGGGTCGTAGGTCAGGTTCCCAAAACAGGCCCCAGCCAACCACCTACAATTGACCAGCACTCCCCGTGGATCCACCCATGCCCCGTGGGCGTGGTCTCGTGGGTGAGGCAGTGTTGGTCTTAAGGCGGTTAAGTGAGAAATTGATGGGACTTTCCAGAATTAATTAGGGGTTAAGTGGTGTAATTTTAACCTTATTTAGAACACCGATATAAAGACTTTAGAGCCTTAATTTAGTCATTCCAAATCATTATTTCTAAACCCCCAAAAGAAACCCAATTCCCTCTCAAAAATCCTCTCTCTAGAAAGTGAAGAAGAAGAAGAAGAAGAGAAGCTAGCTATGTCAAGTCAAGACTCCATTGTTGCAAGCTTTGTAAGGATTTATAATCAAGCTATGATAGCTTAATCATCCATGGATTCTTCAATCCATGGAGTCCCATAGTTTTCCCCACATTGGGAAGATAAAATCCCTAATTCAAGTTAGGGTTTCTTCCAATATTATGGGTGATGTTGATTATGAATCCAATTGAGTGGATATTGGTTGTTTATGATTTAATTAGTAGTGAATCATGTTATTATGATGAAATTACATGTTTTCCATGGTTAAACCTAGTCTAATTGATGAAATTGAAGTAATGTGGGTTTATGCCTAAATAGGGGAAATTGAGGATTTAGAGATGATCTTCTAGAATTGATTATGTGTATAGTAATTCTTTAACAATGAAAGCACATTGACATGAATTGAATTAGATTAAAGTATATATGATGGATGATAATTAGTAATGTTTAAGGTTGAGCCTTTATGATGAGATATGATTAGAATTGCTTAAGAATGAAGCTTGTGACTAGAATGTCTTTTGATCTAGCTATGTATAATGATCTTAAGAAGTAAAGCTAATGTGTTGAATTATGAATGTTAGGGCTTTCAGAGTGAAGTGTCTATGATTATGTTGTTGTTGTTATTGTGTTGTTGAAAGGACATTCTCATATACACACCTATGCATGAACATGATATGATATGAATGGTTCTCTCACATAGAATGATTCTAGGTTGAAAGACTTTCTCTCCTAATTGAATCTAAAAGCAAGTAATTATGAATGGTGAAAGGCTTTATCACGCATGATCTAGAGAGTTGTTTAATCGATATACCTTGAATTGGTAGGCCAAGAGCACCCTTTCATGAATAAGTAAAGAGCTATCTTAATTGATGTAACTTGAATCGGTAGGCCAAGAGCACCCTTTCATGAGTGACTAAGGAGTTATTCTAATGATTTGTCTTGAATCGGTAGGCCAATGGCACCCTTTCATGAGGAGTCAATGAGCTAGTCTAAGTAATGTACCTTGATTCAGTAGGCCAAAGGCGCCCTTTCATGAGTAATAAAGTTAAGTCCAGACCTAATAACTACTCTGTGGGAATGTAATGCTTAGCACCAAGTGGATATTGAATGAGATGGAAGCTCTTCCGTAGTAAGGTCAGGTTTCTAGAAGCAATCTCTTGAGATAGAAGCTCCCCCGTAGTAAGGTCGGGTTTCTAGTAACAATCTCCTTATCCCATAAACTATGTGCCCTCATAGGTTATTTAGCCAGTGGATCCACTTAAGCTAAAGTTATCGGTTCTACCTTAGGCAAGTAGACCAACCCTTTTCGGTGTGGGAGTCATCGGATTCTATGTTAAGCTCACATGGTCTCATGTCGGTTAAGGCTTACTTCCCAAAATAACAAGAGGTTTAATAATGAACTTAGGCTTGCTTAAAGAGGCATCCCGAAGTGTTCAAAGTAATCATGAACTAAGACATGCGTAAAGAAGTATCCCGTAGGTGTTCAAAAGTTTAAGAGAGGGACTAGTCCCCAACTAATGAGTATGTATGATGGCCTTAAGTGGTACTTAGTATGGGTGAGATTATGGGGTCTTATCCATGCATTGCACAAGTATGACTTGAAGCTACTTATGAAGTGTTTCTTATATGATGTATGCTTAGCTTGGATTGGTGCTATAGTTGCCTTCCTTGATATGTTTGATTAAAGGTGAAGATTCCCTTGTCTATGAAAATTAAGCTAAGGATGAGATCAAAAGATGGTAAGTATGATTATGGTGGCCTAAAGTTGGTACTTAGTATGGGTGAGATTATGGGGTCTTATCCATGCATTGCACAAGTATGCTTTGAAGTTACTTATGAAAGTAGTTCTCTTATGTTATGAAGATCTAAGGATTTACTATGCTTATGAATATGTTATATCTCCTATGATTATGGATTATTCCTTTTATTGACTAATGCTTATATTATGTCTATGTTGGGGATTATGCTTATATCTTTTGTTGGCTAACGCTTATGTTATGTTCTTATGGTGTTATGTTACTATTATATTTAGTACATTTTATACTAATACATACTCTTTCCTATATTCTATCAAATGTAGGGTCCGGCGATATTGATTTGCACTCCCGTGGCTAGGTTCCTAGTAGAGAAAGGAGTTGAAGATTGGTGAGTCCTCATAGCATTCGAGGATATAGACACCATTTCGTTTATGTCTTTCTATTATGTTTTATACTTTTGTATGGGCTGCGTCCAAAAGATTATCATGTATTAGATGGTTTGAGACAAAGTGTTATAGACTTCCCCTTGCTTTTATAAAGACTTCGATTGTATGGAAAAAGTTTTAAAATTTTCGCATCATTTCTATTGCTTTATGTTATGATATGCTAAGTGGCTTGTATGAGGTCTTGTACGCCATGTTACATCTAGGGTGTACCCCTGGGTCGTGCCTTCTATGAACATAAATTATGCTTTGCTTGTGAGCTCACTACAGGTTGGTCTCATTTTCACGGGTCGTATAGTGTCAAACAACCCGTTTATTGGCTTGTGAAGATCAATTATGCCGTAACTTCTTCTTTCACACATGCAGACATTGTGACCCTATAAAAATAACAAAAAATGTAGGAATTTTAAACTACTTATTACAATTACATCTTGGGTTGCCTCCCAAGCAGCGCACAACTTAACGTCGTGGCACAGCACAGGTTACTTGATTACTCAGACCTCATCAAGTTTGCATTCCTCAACTATATTCAATTCTTCTAGGACCCCATATATGCACTCGCTGTCCATTTCCTTTGAACTTTTCACACATTTCATTTTCACATTCAATTGCTCCCAACTGAAACACTTGGGTCACTTTGAATGGACCTGGCCAGTGGGACCTCAGCTTTCCTGGAAATAGGCGTAGACTTGAGTTGAACAACAACACTAATTCTCTAGGACTAGAAGTTCTTTTCTCAATTTATTTGTCATGATACAAATTCATCCTCTCCTTATATAATGCAGATCTCTCATAAGCCCTCAGTCGAAGCTCATCCATTTCATTCATCTTCTCTAGTCGCATATTTGCTGCCTCACTCCAACTCAAGTTTAGCTTTTTCGGTGCCCACAATGCTTTGTGTTCTAACTCCACAGGAAAATGACATGCCTTTCCAAACTCTAACTGATATGATGACATACCAATGGTGTTTTGAAAGCTCTCCAGTATGCCCATAATGCATCATCTAATTTCCTTGCCCAGTCAGTTCTGTTGGCATTCATTATCTTTTTCAATATTGACTTTATCTCCCGATTGGAGTCTTCCACTTGTCCACTCATTTGCGGATGATATGGCATTGCCACTTTAAGCTGTTTCACTCCATATTTGGCCAAAACTGTGCTAAAAACTTTATTGCAGAAATGTGAGCCTCCATCACTAATATTCGCCCTAGGTGTGCCAAACCTAGAGAAACCATTATTCTTTAAAAATAATGCAACACTCTTGCCATCATTCTTTGACAAGACCACCACTCCTACCCACTTCAAGACATAGTCAATTGCAACCTATATGTATTTTTGCTCAAACGAACTCACAAATGGTCCCATGAAATCAATGCCCCATACATCAAATAATTCGACCTCCAAGATAGGGGTAATAGGTAACTCATGACGACAAGAAATAGCTCCTTGCCTTTGACATATGTCACAGCCTTTAACCAAATCAAACACATCTTGATGAATTTTAGGCCAATAATATCCACTTTAAAGGACCTTATGGGTAGTACGAGCTCCCCCATGGTGTCCACCAACTGGAGAGGAATGACAAGCTTCAAGAATACTATGCATTTCAGCTTCAGGCACATAGTGCCTTAATATATTGTCCGCACACACGCTGTGTAAGTAAGGTTCGTCCCAAAAGTACTTGCTCACATCATGCAAGAACTTTTTCCTTTGTTGAAAATTCAAGCCTTCGGGCATCAAGTCACTAACAAGATAGTTTGCAAAGTACGCAAACCAAGGAATAAGATCAAGAGTAGCGGCTAATACCTGCTCATCAGGAAACGAGTCATCAATGTCAAGCTCAACTTCCCTTTTCTTATCTGCTTCCAGTATGGATAAGTGATCTTCTACTTGATTTTCACAACCTCTTCACTCTTTGACCTTAAAGTCAAACTCTTTCAACAACAACACCCATCTTATAAATCTCGACTTAACGTCTTTTTCACCATCACATATCAAATGCTGCATGGTCAGTGTGAACTATCATTTTTGTCCCTACCAGGTATGCTCTGAATTTCTAAAAGGCATACACCACTGCGAGCAATTCTTGCTTAGTGAGAGTATAGTTCTTTTGTGCTCCATTGAATGACTTACTTGCATAGTATATCGGGTGAAAGATCTTGTTGCAGTTCTATCCTCGCACAACCCCTATGTCATGCCCTGAGCTACCCCCACGATGTGGACACGAGACCTAGGATCACGATTGACCCCAAGCTAACCCTGCTGGCATAACATAAACATACTTAAAGAGAACTGAATCAATAAACACTGTGCGGAAGCTAATAATAAGATAAATGTGAAATGATGGGGAATACCCATATACTGTCTGAATAAATAAAAGTAAGATTTTAAACAAGAACTGAAAAGTCAAACTCTAACACTGAAGCTGATTCTAACTATGTCTAAAATAAAGTCTCTAACTGACTAGAAGTGCTGGGACATGCCCCAGCTAAATCTAGCAAAACTAAAACTATGACTAAAAGCAAAGGAACCATGTCTGTCGTCCTCAGAGAATAAGGACTCACCATTAATACTACTGAGTTGAAGATCGGGAACCGATCTATGCGTGATCTGGAAGCTGAGAACCTAAACTTACATCACAAGAAGATGTAGCGCAGAGTATTCATCAGTACTTGAAAGGTACTTGGCATGCCAGATAGAATAAAGCTGAACAATATACATAACTGAACAAAGCATATAACTGAGCAATGATATAATCTGAACTGAATATAAATATTGAATTATACTGAATACTGAGCTAACTGAATGTAATGACCATGTACATGATATGCTGAGTCTGAATACTGAACTTCAACTGATAACCTGGTCAATGCACTAGAATCTGACTGTACTGTGGGAGCTACTGATAACCGAAATAAAACCACATGAGCTAAATGTGGAGTCTGATGTATACGCCCCATCGAGAGGACCCAATATACCCTGCAAGAGGTATAAAGGCATGAGTGGCGTGATCACTAAAATGATGCCCATAGAGGGGACTTACAACCTAAGGGAAAATAGTTCTGGGACTATTCGGGTACGCTAACCCTAGTCCAACTCGGTATTAAGTCTACTCCCAACTGATTATGTAAATAACATATTATGACTGAATGTTGTAAAACATGGATAACTCAATGTTCTGACATGCAAACTCTGAGAATGCAATAATTATATCTGATAATATGACATTGGTAAACTGAAGCATGTATATAACTGAAATAGCTGGTCTAGCATGTGTAATTCATGAACTAAAGGAACTACATAGCTAGGGTTCTGAATTTAATGCAAGAAACTGGGCAACAACGTGATAATCTGATTTGGATCATTCTAACAGCTGAAACCCAACAATTTCTAACATTCAAGAAACCCTAGGTCTAGATAATATCAAGGGAATCAAGATTCTGACTGAATTCTAGGGACCTAATGGGCAAAAGAAACCCACTAGTGAAATCCCACATACCTGGTGATGAATTGCACGGAGAAATATTTCAATTTTGGGGCTGGAACTGAAGAAAACTTGCTGCGTTCTTGGACTAGGGTTCTTAACCTCTTTCTCCTCTTACGCTCTAATTTTTATAAGTTTTGATGAATGATGTGACTTAGCTAAGTTCTAGTTATGTTTCTAGGCTAAAACTTGCCTAAACTATGTAGTTTAGGGTTTAAACGACGTAGTTTAGGTGTCCAACCCATAAGGAAAAGACCAAAAGACCCCTGACTTAACTACTGTCGGGGCCAACCGACGGACCAGACCCATAGACCATGGATTGACAAACGGTCCGTGTTGGTCGACCGTAGTTCACGACTGGGGCTAGAAACTGGGCATCGATCCACGGACCTGGACCACGGTCCATGGTCTGAGATACCGTCCGTGGGTCCGGCCGTGGGTCCGACCGTGGGTCCAACCGTGGGTCGTGCCTTAGATCAATTTTTCAGAGTTTTCTGGGGAGGGTTGCAGGTGGCCTCCCACGGACCACCAGCACGGACCGTGGGTCACCCTACGGTCCGTGGGTGGCAACCGTGGGTTGCACCTGCAATTGCTGAAAATCTGCATTTTGGTAGTTCTAGCATATGGGGTGTAACATTATCTCCCCCTTGGGAACATTCATCTTCGAATGAAGACTAAACTAGCTGAATATGGAGGGAAGGGGCTGCAAACCCTACAACTAATTTTTGAAAACTGATTTCTGACTGAACTGAGTTCCAAGGACATGCAAATACGCTGAAAATGCAAGTACAAACTGAAGGAACATTATACTAAGACTGAATCTGTGCATGAATGACTTAAAAATTGAAGAGGAATTATTACCTCAAGCTGGAATGGAATCGGAAGGAAAGAGATGAGGATACTTGGCCTTCATGGCTGCTTCTGCTTCCCAAGTAGCTACCTCTACAGACTGACTCCTCCACAAAACCTTAACTGAAGCGAATTCTTTGTTTCTCAACCTTCTAACCTGACGATCAATAATATCAACTGGCACATCCTCTTAAGTGAGACTATCCTTGACAGCCACAATCTCTAAAGGTACTATGGATGCTGGATCACCCACACATTTCTTCAACAACGAAACGTTAAAGAACGGATGCACTGCTGCTAGTTCTGCTGGAAACTCTAACTCGTAAGCCACTTTACCTACCCGTTTCAAGACCTTGTAAAGGCCTACATATCTAGGACTGAGCTTTCCTTTCTTGCCAAACCTCATCACCCCCTTCATAGGTGACACTTTCAGGAAAACCCAATCATCAACTTGGAACTCTAAGTCCCTTCTCCTTACATCTGCATAAGACTTCTGACGACTACGGGCTGTCTGAAGTCTATATCTAATGAGCTGCACCTTTTCCATAGCATCATAAACCGAATATGGTCCTATCAAGGCTGCTTCACTTACTTCAAACCAACCAACTGGAGATCTACATCTACGCCCATACAATGCCTCATAAGGGGCCATCTGAATGCTGGAATGGTAGCTATTATTGTAGGTGAACTCTATAAGAGGAAGGTGATCATCCCAACTACCCTTGAAGTTGATCACACAATCTCTCAACATGTCCTCTAATGTCTGAATGGTACGATCTGCTTGACCATCCATCTGCGGATGAAACGCCGTGCTAAGATTAACCTGAGTACCAAGACCTTTCTGAAATGACTTCCAGAAATGAGAGGTAAACTGAGGACCTCTATCTGAGATGATAGACAAAGGAACCCCATGCAACCTGACTATCTCATTAATGT
>JAJONR010010211.1:0-21052 GCA_029582245.1 Solanum etuberosum
TTGAATAAGGATATTAAATGACCACTAGTCTGGACGGCTTGGCGGACTACCGCCATACCCCTAGATCCTGCGGTTAATGGTATCAGAGCCTAGAAAAGTTAATGGAGTATATGTAATATGAATTCTCAGTTGACATAGGTATGATTTTCAGAAATCTGATCATGGATCTAAGAGAAAGTAGTACGAAAAGTACTAAACTTGAAGAGGTAGATATACCTCAAGATCTAGATTTGTTAAACAAATGGACTATTCCAGAAGTCAAGATAAAAACCATCTATGATTTTGGTTGGTTTGACAGATTGTCAACCTCTAAACAATTGATAAAAACAACTGAGAAATCTTTAGCTCTAAACTCTTCTGAACAAACTATTCAACTTTTGAATAAAAGAGATCTTAACCTTTATAAAGGTTTGTATAAATTTATGCATATTGGCATGGTTCAGATTGCGTTTAAACCGCTAACTCTTAAAGGGTTACCAGAGACCTTTCTAGCTGCTCTTCGTGATGCTAGAAATCTAAATTTCAGGCAGTCTCTTATGGGTTCGATTGAATCCACCGTTGCTTATGGCCCGGTTTATTTTAATACTCAACCGAATCTCCAGTTATCGCTTTCTGATGTTAATATCTTAGACGCGTTAACTTTGACTATTAAAACTCATGGTTATAATTATGCACCAGGGTCCGAACTTATATGTTTGTCTTATAGAATTTATTATAAACTGATGACTACGATGAATCCAAGATGTAAATTATACGATACATCTGATCAGACGATTTTAATCGAGACTAATTTCTCAAGATCCAAAGTTACCACCAGAAGACAAATCAGGTGGGATGAAATTGATTTTTCAGAAACATGGACTTTAGAATCGGTTATACCTCCAAGTCAAATCGCTAGTCATTTGACGAATGATGATTTCTCGCATGTTATACAGAATCCAGATGGAAGGATTCAAATCCAGTTTAATGATAAGTCTGTTGCTTATAATAGACACTCTTTTTCTGATCACAGGTTATTACCTTCAATTCGAAATCATATTTCGCCTATTGAACCATCTTATGGTCCAGCAAGAAATCGTGCAGCCTCTTTGCACACTTTAGAATCTTCTATTAGCAGGGTTAAAATTAATCCTCATACTAATATTGTTCAAGATATTGATAATGTTTCTGATGACAGGGATATTCCTTCAGCCTCTGAAATGAGCTTTGATGTAAACAATTCTTAATGATTCCACATCAAATTGATTTTAGTCCAGGATCCCTGGCAAGACAATATATTTTGAAAGAGTTTAAAAACCCCAAATGGAACCAGTTTAAAAAATGGTTTTTTGATACTTATGATCAAATAGATTCTAATAATATTTCGCAAGAAAAATTGAGTCGCTAATAATAAATTATAAATAAGAAATACTAGTTTATTTATTAAACTAAAAATAAAAATAAAACATATCTTTTTGTTATTTTCAAATCTTTATAAATAGAGTTAATAAAATAAGGTAAAAGTCAAAATATTTAATTTAGATTTTTATAAAATATTTAAGCTCTAAAAATGGTGTAAGACCTTAAGTTCGGTCAAAAATTACGTGTCTACAACATAATTTGTTAAAATAATTTTACTGATATTATGAATATATATTTTTCATTTATAATTGTTCTCAGCGAGCTTACATATTTCGAAAATGGTCAATGAAAGTATTATTACTTACATTTGTAAATACATCATGCACTATGTAACAAATTAAACAATCATATTTCATACTTCACTTATACTTCATGGAAGAGAATGACATTCCACAATTACTATAGCTACAGTTAAAATATTTGCTTAATCAATTTTAAAAAGATTAAGAAATAAAAATATTTTTTATTTTATTAGGAATACTTTTTTATCATTATCTAAATAAAAACTGAAGATGAAGTTAGTATGATATTATTTAAAAAGTACATGAACTTATTCTATTTAAATTATAAAACTAGATTAAGAAAAATATTACTTCCGACTTTTGTTTTTAAGTTAAAATAATTTCAAAAGAAATGAAACAAGAAAGAGGTTCTTTAAGAATAATAATTTATTAGAAAAATAAAAAAATTATGTTTATTAGAAAAAATGTATTTTTGAGACAGTAAACTGTAAAGTAACAACAAAGACATTTTTGTGATCAAACTATTAATAGTGGGAATGTTTTTGGAGCAAATTATTGATAGTAGGAACATTTTTTGACCGAACTATTGACGGGGAATATTTTCATTCAATATGAAATAGCTTAAGTCTAACTTTAACACTTCTCCATCAAACGAATAACTACTAAAAAACAAAGATTAATAAATTAAATTAGTCAACAATAATTACTAATCAAAACTAAGCCAACTAGAATTAGAAAGAAAAAAGAAATATAATCTTTAAAACCATCCATTGTTGAAGCTGAATTCGCTATTCTTGAGGCTGCTAAGTTAATTTTTTTTTTTAAAATGTCATTTCCCAGGTTTCGATCCTACGTCTAGTAGGAGGGAGTTTCGCCCTTAACTAGTGGCACCATGGCAACTTTTGGTTTTGTGGGTGCTATCTTACATATATACACATATACATATATTAAATTTCGATTAAAGTTTGTGGGTGGCGTGACATCTTCACCGAACTAAGTAGATCCGCCCATGTGAGTAAATACTATGCATTACCAAGATAAATGATGTTCACATGATAGGGTGACCACAAAAGATGGAAATGACATTTCATGATTTTAGAGAATAAAAAAAGATAAATAAATAAAAAGATTTAGAGAGATTCTATCATTATCTAATGGGAAAAGGGCATTATATACCCCTCAATTTTTCAATTTAGACCTGATATACCTTCCGTTATAAAAGTAGCTTGTATATACCCTAACCATAATACAAATGACTCACATATATCCCTATCGTTGCAAAAGAAACTCACATATACTCTACATCCGACAGAAGTGAAAAAATAAGTTTTAAATTTATATTTTTGACTTTTAATTTTTTTTAAAATGCATGTAGGGTATATATGATCCTTCTAGCAAAATTCAAGGTTTTTGATAATAGTTGTTGCATTTCCATTAATTTTGGGAGCATGCATTAGACAAGTTTCATGTGTTGGTGGCTATTTAAACACAAGAATAATGTGCATAAAATCAGTCTTCAATGCCTTCCTATAGTTTTTTGTTGAGAGTTGTGGAAGTGTAGATGGTCTGCCAGATATGACAACATGAAGATGACTAGCAGGTATATTATTTACCAAACTTGTAAATATAAGTGTATGATATTTTCCACTAATTGGTTGAAGTTGTTCTTCCCTACTTCTTGGAATGAAATCTGTTACTATATTGAGAATCTAATCCAGTAGCATAGTAGCCAAGTTATTTGTTGGAACAAGCCTTTGAATGGTTTCTTAAAACTCAATGTTGATGGATGCGCTAAAAGGAATTCGAGAAGCTTAGATGGTGACAATATTTTGAGGGATCACACATGGGATCTCATTCTTGCCTTTACAGATTTTTGTGGTCATTCCAACAACAACAGTGCTGAGGCTAGAGTCATCTTGCAAGACTTGAAACTTTGCATTTATAAACAATTTTTGAACATCATTGTGGAAACCGACTCGTGGATGTGATTAACAGCAAAATGAGGGCTCAATGGAATGTTAAACATACTACGGATCAGATCACGCAACTCTCCAACATTGAAAACTTTCTTTTTGTTCACACTTTTAGAGAGGAGAACACAATGGCTGATCACTTAGCTAACATTGGAGGAGTCACTAAAAGTCATGCTATCTATCTACTATGATTTTGGCTCACTGCTTAGTAAAGTTAAAGTCATGGTGTTGCTTGATCAACAGGGCTTCCCGCACCTCAGAATCAGGCCACAACAAAATCATTTTGTGATTAATGATGTTAGAAGTTTTCACGTATAGAGTTGGTACAACTCTTTCTATTTTGTACGATATCTCACTCATTTGTACCCACACTAACTTTTACATTAGGTGGGATTTTATCCTCCCAAGTCTTACCGTGTTTGTAACCATAGGTACATAAGAATGAAATGTCTCATTCTTTATTTGGCTCTAGAGGAAAATGTCTATATCCCCCTCCATGAACGGTCAAATGCGTTGGAAAGGAGGCGTCACGACTTTTCATTTTCTTGGTATTAGGCCACAAAAACTCTTCATACTTTAGGAGTCCCTTATAACCCTTGTTCACATTCAATATTCTTTACACACTTATTATTAGACTTTTACACCAAGTCAAACTTAAATTTGTCGAGTTTGAATCGATACACATAGGGAGAATGGTTCATACCTGTAACACTTCGAAATTTTTTTGAGCTAAGACTCGAACTATCCTTCGTTGTGAGTAGGATTTTACCAAGGAATTTAAAATTTCTTGAGTGTTAAGGTTACTAGATGTAGCACCTGGAGTTCCAAAAAGAACTAAAGAGAGTTCATTCAAGTCATTCCTAAGTTCTTCTAAGTTTTGGGTCAACTTCAAATGACCATAACTTTCAGTACAAGATGAGTTAGGTGGCACATAAGATATCAAATGAAAGTTCTTTGAATTATCTTTCCAACGCCACTGAGTTTGCTAAGTTTCGAGGTTGGGTGAGTGAGATATTCCCTTTTGAAGTCAAGTTGTCCAGTTAAGGAAAGTTACCCGAAAATAGTAAGGGGTACTTTGGTCTTTTCCTTAACCAATCAGATTTAATTCATTTTTAGTAAGGTTTTTAGGGTCTAATCCGATTAGGTTCAGTTTTATAATTCTAATATACGCCTAGGGTTTTAGTTGAGAGTTCAAGAAGAGAAAAGAAGAGAAAAGAGGAGAAAGAGGAAAGGATCAAGGCGTTCGTCGAGGTTCTTGAGTTTTGTTGCGGATTTTCGCCATGGGTTTGATCCCTAAGAGGTATGTAAGTTTCCATAGTGGTGGGTTCGTTCACCCACACGCCAAAAATAATTTTCATATTCGAATTCGTTCATAAAGATTGAAAGATTTAAGTTTTTGATACGTGTTCTTGAAGTTTCATTCTAAATCTTGTTTTGTTGGGGTTTTGATGATTTCTTGAGATGAAAGTGAGTGTTTTGAGGGCTGTATTGAGAGATTAGTGTGTACTTAGTTGAAAGGTTCTATACCCCGGCAAAGTATAAGACAGTTCTGGCAGCGTGGGCGAGACGCTGTATCATCACATAGCTCATAGTAATAGTTGTCGGTTAGAGAATCTCCCACATAGTTATATTTTATTCATATATACAAATTGAGTTGTTATTGTATTCTTCAATACATTGAGTTGCTATCTATTGTTTTAAAGACTTTCTATATATTGCATCTTTTATTGTTGTTTTATCTTGTGTTGAGTATCATATCTTTGAGTTGAGTATCTAACCTTTGAGTTGAGTATAATACCTTTGAGTTGAGTATCATATCTTTGAGTTGAATATCTAATCTTTGAGTTGAATATCTTATTCTTGAGTTGAGTTGAGTTGAGAGGAGGTAAGTATGTTTCCTTTTTATCAAGTTCAAGCTTATGTTTATGCTTTAGAATTCCCCTTACATGCTCATACATTCTACGTACTGAGCCATTTGGCCTGCATCGTTTCATGATGCAGATACATGTATTTAGGATCATCAACAAGTGTTTCGTTGATATTACTTGCAGTTCTAGTTAGCAATGGTGAGCCTCCTTGCTTCCGGAGGATTTCATTTACTTTTCAGTTTCGTCAGGATGTCGTGGGTCTTGTCCCGACTTCCATCTTTGTCATTTAGAGGCTTCATAGATAGACAATAGAGTTTGAGAAGTCTGTTTCACTTATTTTGTTAAATGTTTTAAAGACTTGAGTTGCCTATTTCTGGCAAGTTGAATATATTATTTTATTCAGAGTTAATCTTTTGAGTTAAAATTTTTGTAATTGAGTTCAATGAATTTTATTCAGTTTTAAGCTTTGTATGCTTGAGTTAGTCTTCCGCTTGTAGTCAGCCAGGATGAGGGTTCTCTTGGGGACCAACAATGGTTCTCGAGTGCCAGCCACGTCCAGGGTGTAGTCTCGGGTCGTGAAAATACCTTTACTTAAAAGTTGCGAGGTATTACAATATCTCCCTTTCGGGAACATTAATCCTCGAATGAAGTCTAATCAAACTGGATAGAGCTGGAATCCCAGAAATGAATATTAAATACTAAAAATTGGCGGAGTGGCTGACTCCGAACTGAGGCATGAAAACTGCACTTATTTCATGAGCATGCAAGCATACTAATACTCGGATAACTTAAAGACATGAAGCTGAATGGATGCTATGGAGAAACTATTACATCACGCTGGAACTGTAATCGAAGGAAAGAGGTGGGGTTACTTGGCCATCATATTTGTCTCTGCTTCCCAAGTAGCTCCCTCAACTAATTGATTCCTCCAGAGAACTTTCATTAAGGCGACTTCTTTATTTCTCAACTTACGAACCCATTGATCAAGAATTTCAACCGGAACTTTTTCGTAAGAGTCTGTCTTTAACACCCGCACTCTCTAAAGGTACAACTAAAATCCGATCACCAATACACTTCTTTAAAAAAGATACATGAAATACTGAATGTGAGTTCATATATTAATATGTGAGTCTATAAAATAGAAATTACTGATTTGTGGGGTTTCACTTATGAAGTATTTCAGGAGATAATATCTCAGATGGTCACCCAACTTTGAATAATTCACTTAGAAAGTCACTCAACTTTGAATAGTTTACTTAGAAAGTCACTCAATTTTGTTTTATAACTCGAAAGCCACTCAACTATTGTCATTTCACTTAGAAAGTCACTCAACTATTGATATTTTAGTTAGAAAGTCACCCAACTAATTTAAATAATATTTTCATTAAATTTTGTTAAATACAATTTTTGTTTTAAACTGTTTTTTTAATAGAAAGATTCTCATTTTAATTATTTTATTAAATTTTGTTGAATATAATTTTTTTAAAACTATTTTCTTAAAAAATAATAAAATATTGCTATATGCTACTGTGCGTTTTTTTTAATTACTCCTTAATTACTTCCGTTCAATTCCAATCTTCTTCATTTTTGGATCATTTTTCAGCATATTTAATTCGTCTATGCTGATGTACATTTTTTATAAAAAAAAAATAGTAAGTTAAATAATTGAAGTGAGTCAATAAGATAATTAAATGGTCAAATGCCCCCTTAAGTTATGATCGGATTCTCAATTACACACTTATTTTTCACGGGAGTCCTATCATCCTCCTAAACTGTTTAAAACTAAAATTATTACCACCCTAAATGCCTACATGGCAAAGTGAGTGTATTGCACTCTCCTTGAGAGAGTGAAGATAAAAAAAATATTAAAATTTTACTTTTAATATTTTTTCATAAATATATGCATTTTAATTTTTTAATTTTTTTTCTTATTTGTTTCTACTTCTAATTTGGTTTCTTCTCCATATCAACTTAGTAGAGCATCAATGGCAGTCACCAAATTACACCACCTCTCACCATTTTGAAACCACCGTCATTATTATATGGAAATCTTATTATATTAATCAATATACCATAAATCGTAGATAATAATTCCATCTCTTTTCTCCACAATCAGGAACTACGGACCCAAAATCTTTCAAAACAAACAAATTTAAGCTTAATATAGTGACACTCAACTGATTTTCTTCAATTAAACTTTGAATACAAGGAAAAATTTTGATCCTATATTCAATACCCAAAAGACCCATGAAATTTTTTGTATACGCTTGTAATTTTTGGGATTTGAATTTTCTCCGGTTCGAAGCTAGTTTCGATCGATAGCGGTTTAAAGATTTTGATTTAAGTTTTAGACAATCAATTCAATGGATAAATTTTATTTCAGCTTCAAATAATACTCCTCAACTGATTTAGCAACTTGTAATTTTCTTGCAAATCTAAAAAAATGCAGTTCATGTTCTTCATCTTCTTTGTATGATTGCTACACAAATTTGATGCAAAACCACCCTAAATCTTCTCCAAATTGCCTCAAATTTTAGATATAAGGTTATCTCAACATTTCCACTCTTTTGATTTATTACCCATTCAAAACGGAGCTCGTTTGTGATAAGTCAAAATTAGAACTCAAGCTTATAAACTAACTTTAATGGTGGTTTCAAGTTGTGCTTCAAAGTTTCAACCTTTAGCTTTGATTTTTAGCCATACGAAATTCTTCGAACCATCGACAAACTCAGTTTCTCCTAATTTATGAATATAGATTCACAAAATTCATATGAATGCTGGTCGATTTTTATGGAGTTCCGACATTCTTCAAATCCAAAAATCGCAGCTATATATAAACTCAATTAACCCAGTGTTTTCAGCTTCAAACAATTAGCAATCAACATTATGATTAAAAAGTTTCAATATATGAAGATCCAAGACACAAATCTACAAATTTCAACTTTTTGACCTTCAACATAGTTTTTAGAATAATAAATTAAAAAGAGAAAAAAAAAAGTTTAAAATAAAATTTCTAGCTGTCAAACGCGTGCACATCACCTACCAATATAAATGTGGTTGTGACTTTTTAAGGGGGTAAAATTTTCAATTTTAACTGTATAGGGGGGGTGATAGGACTCCCATGAAGAATAAGTGTGTAGTTGAAAATTCGGTTATAGATTAAGGGGGCATTTGACCATTTTCTCTTTATTATTTGTTAAAAGAATAGTTTAAAATAAAAATTAGATTTCAATAAAGTTTATTGAATAAATTATTTAAATTTGATTGATGACTTTCTAAGTAAAATATCAATAGTTGAGTGACTTTCTAATAGTTTAGTGACTTTTGAGTTATAAAACAAAATTGAATAACTTTTTAAGTGAATAACTCAAAAAGTTGAGTGACTTTCTAAATGAACTATTTAACTCATTATTTGAGTTGGTCCATCAAAATTTAAATAAAAAACTAGTGGCCAAAACGGATCATATTCAAACTTTCACATAAATAAAGACCATTTTTCTATTATGAACCGTTTGAGTATTCCACTTGGTGTGGTTGACCTTAGCACGACGCTTCAAAGTATTGATGTGAAGACTAGAGAGTATCCCTTCAATCTGTCCTTGTTCCTCTTTGCAATTGCTGTTTGGAGACTCTTTCCCCTCTCTCTCTCTGTAAGGAAATCTCAAGCTTTGCTTTGTTACTGTTTGATTGTTTGCAAGTATGCCTATCATTTCTGATTAGCACAATGTTTCAGTTCAAAACTTTCTTCGTATTCCTTATGGGATGGATAGATACAGTTAATTAGTCGTCACTTGTTATCTGCTGAAATTAATTGATTATGTATGATGTAACAAGATTGTAAATTAGGAGAATTTATAACTAGGGACAGATAGGGCATTTAATTTGAGGATTCATTTCATTTCTTCCTTCCTTTGCTACTTCATATGTGGAAGTTCACAAGGAACTCCAATTTATTGACTGTTTTATGGTGATTGTTGAAATTCAGTAATGGATGAGTACTACGAATAATTGGAAGGTTGTAGGGAGGGGTGATGGTTCTCTAGCCATAAGATGTCACTACTCGCTACGGGCAAGTGATATTGAGAGTTAATATTGGAAAGTGCATTTACCTTATTAAAAGAGAAAAAAAAAATTAATAGTAGGAAGTATAATGGTTGGTTATTTATTCCTACTCCATACAAGATTATCTATTGTTATATACAGTTACTCACCAAAAATAGGCAGATCTTGGATGCCAAAAAAGTTGAAATTTTTAAGTTACGATTGTGATCTATCTGATGGAATCTTGAACATTTTCATTGTGTTGCCATGGATGCATCTATCACTCATAGTTCAAATTAACACTTCAACCTTATGTGTGCTCTGCTACATTTCTTGATCTAACTGGAGAAAGTATTAGCTGTTACAGTACATGCCCTCGTTCAATTCAGTTCCCGTTTGAAAATTTTCAATTGGCAACCTGCTTTTTAACTGGTATTTGGGTCAAAGGAGTATTGAGATTCCAAATTTCCAAAATTTGGTAGGAAATGGGAGATTCATCTACCGAAACATATAAAGACGTCACATCTAAAAAAAATCAGAACTTGATCGGATAGGTTTAACTCCATTAGGAAAACCATAACAATTTAACCAACTGATTAGCAAGCATCATCAATATCATACAGGATATTGAGATGGGTTTTTCGTGTTTATAGAACTATCCATGCTTTCATGTCTTGAGCTAAATCCCATACAACAACAATCTGTATCAAGCCTTACACTTAAACCACATAATATGTCTCAACACCAAGTATATGGAATCAGCTCACAGTACACAAAGCATAAAGTTTGGGGTACAACCCCAACAAAATCATACAATCCTTAAAATGGATGCTATGACAATCCAAGGAAGTCGATGGAGTGAGTGCAGAGTTCAATACAAAATGACCAAACTGCTAAAACCAAAAACATCTCAATGGCACGCATGAAAAGTGTGAGCCATCTCAAACCTAACAATGCTTCTGCTCTCGTGTGGCGTCTCAACATCTGGATCAAACTTGATTTCTTACCTCGAAGTCTTATGGGGAATCTTGATGGGATGTTAGCCCCTTCAATCCCTCTCCACAATTCGGTGAGGAAGAGGTTATTTTATTGTTGTTTCTTTAGCAAAAGAAAAGCAATTCTCTTTCCTATGGATCTTCCTCCAACAGAATCAATGACATTATATCTAGCTTTACTCTCTCTCCTTTTCTTGCTTAGGCTACTGCTCTGTCAAAAGGGACAATTAAAAAAATTAAAATTGGACAAGTCAAAAGGGACGGAGAGAGTAATAATTTAACATATAGTAAATATATACTCCCTCAGTCCTAATTTAAGTTTGACTAGGCACGAAGTTTAAGAAATAAAAAGAGTCTTTTGAATTTTATGATCTCAATAAAAGATGTGTATAGTCTTTTAGATCTTGTGTCTTAAATTTATCATGTAGAATATTATAATTAGAAAACTTACGATATATAAAAAAAAGACAGACTTTTTTGGAGACAAACTAAAAAAAAAAATGTAAAATACTTAAATTGAATCATATAATATTAATTACTCCCTTTGTTCACTTTTACTTGTCATATTTAGTTGACACACACATTAAAAAATAATAATCAACATAGTATTTTATTAGATTATTCCTAATAATTAGTACTTAATATTTTGTATTAGATCTTGAAAAATAATTTTGGAAATAAATAACTAATGCTAAAGGATAAAATATAGAAGAAAAATAATTATCTTTTCTTAATATGTTAAAAATGACGATAAAAAAGAAAAATCTATTTTTAAAATAGTGGACAAGTAAAGTGAACCGTATTAATTAACCAAGAATAAATGACAATTTTTTTATTTTTTTGATCTCCAATCCAGTGTCCGATTCCATATTGGAGCCTGACTAAATCTAAATTCACATTGAAAAACCCCACATTATGAGTAAAGTACACCCCTAACAAAGGCAATTTCATACCCAAAAAGATTTAGGGTCTGTTTGAAAAGTCACCTGGTAATTGAAATTAGTGTAATTACTAGGGTAGTATTTACCAGCAATTCACATATCTGAAAATTGGAGAGTGTAATTACCTTTGTCAATTACACACAAACCAAGTAATTATATGATCAACCCAAACAGACCAGACAATGTAATTACACCCAATTATATCAAATCCAATTACCAAAATGATTTTCCAAACAAATTCTTAAATCCGAAACATCTGATTAAGAATAAGAAACACTTGCTACTCCCAAATTTATACGATTTTAGCATCATTATGACAAAAATGAATGAGTTGGCACAATATAATTGGGTACTAGTTGAAAGAAACCACATAACAGATATTGGGACATATAGATCTTAAAAAAAAAAAAACTAGTGGCACTCTCTGAGTAAAAACACCTCAACCCGTATTCCAATATCCACACTATAAATTACTCAAAAGCAATTTGATCTCAGATCTGCGTCCGATTCTCCGAGCCAATTTTTGCTGAGGTAAGCCAATGAATGCACAATAAAACGGTGGAAAATTGCTCACTTGAACGTCTCTTCTTCTTCAATCGGTGTAAATTTTGCATTTTCTGTAACTGATTTTGCTTCATTTTGTCGTCTTGTTGAATACTTTCTTTCTAGTGAGTACGCAAAGTGCCACCGCTCGTTGTGTTTATCTGTAACAACGGTACAACTATAAATTGCGATTTTATAATTTGATTTGTTCCATATCATTTTTGTGAACTTTTGTATTGGATTTTATTTTGGTTTTATCAAGTGTAGCTTGATAAGGTTGAATGTTTGGCTGTTGAATGCAGTGAAGAGTTGGTGACAAGTATAGAAAGATCAAAAATGTCTGCAAGGAAAGCTGGTTTAATTGCTCTGTTTGATGTTGATGGAACTCTTACAGCACCTAGGAAGGTATAGTATGATTGCTCCTGCTTGTATTTGCTGCTTTAGTTTGATTATTCCCCTTGTTTCTGTTACTAGGGGTGTGTTGGGTATGCAAGTAAAAAAATATTATTTTAAAAGTATTTGTACATAATCGAAGCAACAGGAGGATGGGGGTGGTGTGGTGGGGATAGGGGTACAGAGGTGGGATGATGATAAGGTGTGTTGGAGGACAAAATCAATTTGGAATGCTAATTCTAGAACTTGTTTTCCCTACGTCCATTAGACAATTCATTTTCCTCATTTTTAAGTAACTTGTGTTTCCAAAGAAAATATTTTTCAAATTTTTTTACCTAAGGAACATGAGAAAATCAGATCCATACTGAAAACACCCTTACTGTAGATTAATTTGACTTTATGGACAATTGCATCCTTGATGGGCTTGAATAGAGCAGAATGGTATAGATGATTTGTATATTTAGTAGCTGAATCCAACCTGTTTGAGATTGAGGCGCCGTCGAATGATTCAGTGTATTCTTGCTAGCCTGTACATTTATTTTCAAAATATTTTCATGATTTTTTGTTGTTCTTATTCTTATTTCTTCGTTTAGTTTTAAGTAAATTTACCAGTAGGGACATTTAATCACCCCCATAATGGTATTGATTTTCTTTGGAAAATTTGCATAAAAATTTCAGGAATCTACTCCACAAATGTTGAAATTCATGCAGGAACTTAGAAAGGTAGATGATTCTTTTGCCATGCTCCTTTTTCCTTCTTTCTCTTTTCCACATATATATTATTTTTCCTCTCAAGGATTCTTTGGCTTAATAATTTTGTCGACCTGTAGGTTGTTACTGTTGGAGTTGTTGGAGGTTCTGACCTTGTAAAGATATCAGAACAGCTTGGCAATACAGGTTAGCTTAACTAGCATATATAAGAAACTTGGAGTTGGGATGATAAAAGTGCTACATCAACTTATTAGAGCTCATGTTTCTAGCTCAGTATCTAAAATTCCTCGCAGTATTAGGCAAAGTAGAAGTGTAGAACTATGGGTTCACTAGCCAAGAGCACAGAACTGCGTTTTGGTTTCGAAAATGGAAGGACCTTTCCACTATAAAGGCATACATAGTCTTATGGTTATAGCTCCATGTTAGCTGTTGAAATGTACCCTTTTCTGCCCAACTTTAGTGCTAACAATCTTTGAGGTCATGCATGTCCCTTGGTTCTTAATATGTTGCTATTAACTGATCTATCTAAAAGAATTTCTTGAGCATGATGACATTTTGATCTTTCTAATATTTGTGATGCAGTTACAAATGACTATGATTATGTCTTCTCTGAAAATGGCCTTGTAGCACATAAGGATGGCAAGCTTATTGGGAAACAGGTAATTTTAATGACTAGAATTTGATATCGTATCTCTATAATATTACTTGTGAGTGCATATTCATTCTGTGACAAAACAAAATCTTCGGATACTGTCTTTATCAACTCAAAACAACATCCTTGTTGCCACTACTTAAGCACTTTGTACCAAGTTAAAACTAGATAATAGTCTCAAGAAATATGGAACTACCGAACAACTTGAAGAAATTTTCTTTCTTCCCATCTTCAATGTGCATCGCTTCTTCCGTTCTCCTTAGTTGTTAATTAGCAGGGTGATTTGTTTTGAAATGACATGACTCCCGGTGTGCGTGCAGAGCTTGAAGTCATATCTTGGAGACGAGAAGCTCAAGGTTAGTCAATGCGTTTTTCTTATTTAACGAGAAAATGTTTTATTTTTGTTATAGTGCAAAGAGGGGAGCATACCCAACCAAGTGCAGTTCGATAAAGGCTTAGTGATCCTTCTAATTATTTGTTGTTTAGCTTACGAAAAATAATTTCGTTGAAGTGATAAATTAGTCTCTGTGTGTATACCTTTATCTATAAGATGAAGAATAATTTGCCTAAGAGCAAAAAAGAGAGATTACTATGTGATTTGTACTTTGTTGAAAACTGCTCTGACGTGGTATTTCGTAAGTTTTCGAAGCAATGTTTATAATAGTTAACAAAAATCTGAAAACCAAGTTATTAAACATTCCATGAAGAGTTAATTGTGTATGTTTGTTGCGTATAATTGGGTGAGAGAATTCATGTTTATAGCTTAGGTTTACCCAATTGAAGTAGAAATGAGTTTATATGTAGATGACCAAGAAATATCTTGATGGGATGCAATGATATGCAGGAATTTATTAACTTTACCCTCCATTACATTGCTGACTTGGATATACCAATAAAGAGGTGAGCATATCAAAGTCTGCGTTGCTCGGATCCTCCAAAAATGCCGCGCACCCATGCCTGTCTGCCAGATCCTCCAAAAAATAATTTTTGGAGGACCTGACACACACCCGACAACATTTTTGAAGGATCCAAGCAAACATAGATCAAAGGTTGAATTATCTGCTTCGTTGTGGCAAACTTCTTAATCATTCTTCTTTGCAGAGGAACATTCATTGAGTTCAGAAGTGGCATGCTAAATGTGTCGCCTATTGGGAGGAACTGTAGTCAGGAAGAAAGGGATGAATTTGAAAAGTATGACAAGGTATAGATAACTGCTCTAGCATTGCATATATGTTTTGCAGTATGTACCTCCAGAAGATTATTTTTCTCTGTGATTTAAAGACTATTTGAACTATAATCAGGTACAGAAGATACGCGAAACAATGGTATCGGTGCTCAGAGAAAAGTTTGCACATTTTAATCTCACCTTCTCCATTGGAGGCCAAATTAGTTTCGATGTGAGCATCTTTAAGCCTTTTCTTGTGCACATTGACCGCTGAACGTTTTAAGTATATTATTGACAGATGATTTGGGGATCTTGGTCATGACAGGTTTTCCCCCAAGGCTGGGACAAGACTTATTGTTTGAGATACCTTGAAGAATTTAATGAAATTCACTTTTTTGGAGACAAAACATACAAGGTAATCTTTAGTTACTGACGTGCTTGAAGCTTTCTTTTCATGTCCGGGCTGATATTAGAGTCGTGTTTTTTACTTGAACAGGGAGGAAATGACCATGAGATCTACGAGTCTGAGAGAACCGTGGGTCACACAGGTCTGCGTAAAACTTCATTCTTTTGATATTTGAATTGTTATTCTCTTGCGTAATTACTTGAGGAATCACAGTACCTGCTATTTGTTTCCTTTTCTCTTTTTCCAGTTACTAGCCCGGAGGAGACATTGAAACAGTGTTCTGTCCTATTCCTCGGCAAGGATAATGGAAGTTCTTGAGCTTGTTGCAGTTTTCCAATACACGATTGTATGCTTGTATTCCATGCACAACAGAAATGAATAATTGCACCAATTCTTGTATTGAATTTTCTCATCAAAATTATAATGATTGTACTACTTTTCTTGAAATCCAAACTTTGCATCCAAATAGATAGCTCAATAAATTGTGTGTGATAGTATTGAAACTTTGCAGCCGCTGCTGGAAGCCGTGTCTAGGGGATAAATCCTAATTGATATGGATGGTGTGAGTCAAAGATGTTTTTCCCATCCTTATGTGGTGTTATCATTGAGAAAATAGCTGGGAGTCGTGGTTTATATACTAGAGGGTTTGAACACACTTCAAATCCCCCAAGTATCCTCAAAAGCTTCGTCGCCAGAAGCCTTTGACGCGACACATCAAGCTTTCAGAGTTTCTTGGCCAAACTGGCCTCCGACGCATCACATCAACATTTTCTATTGTGCTGTATCAAGGGATATCCCTCAGTAGTGTGCACCTTCACTAAATGGGCATATACCTTTGTCGAAATGGCAAACTGTTTGAACAGTTAGAAACTAGACTTCAAAGTTACAAGTTTTCTTCAAAATTCATCATCAATCCTTTATAGATCAAGACTTGTGCATCTTAAAGTTATGGTATGTTTCACTTGTTAGCATAAGTCCAAGGTTCCACCTCCTCTTGTTTCTAGAGCACCCTTACTTTAATATAAATAACAACCAACACATCAAGCACTTATACTTTCTCATGTTGTATATATATCTAGTCAAGAAATGGGACATACTGTTGCATCGGGATTCACTTATTTGTTTTTTAAGATTATAAGTGTTAAACTGTAATTCATGTGCGTTGAATCATTTTTTTCTTTTTCATGCTCTTTTTCAGCTTGGTGCTAGTCAGCAGTCATTTTATTTGACTTCGTATTTTTCATCTTAAAAGCCAAAGAAGAATGGAGAAACCTGTGGTAATAGTCATTTTTACAACTGTAATTATGAGTCTTGAATGCCTAGTACAATCAGATGCCTCTACACATCGGTATAAAAGTGGAGATGATGTTCCTTTCTATGCAAACAAGGTTGGCCCATATTCTAATCCCAGGTAGATGCCTTAAACATTTCCATCACTATGTGTTTGATGCTAGTGTCATCCATTCTTCAGTTAGTGTCAGGTATATAATTTCATTAATTGGTTAGGTAACCACAAAACAACATACCCAGTGTATTCCCACAAGTGGGGTTAAAAGAATCATTTCATCAGCACTTCTATCACGTAAAAACAAGGAAGTTTCTGTCCCTTTCCCCAAGAAGTCCCCCGTCCACGTAGTTTCTATTTGAAGACACTTTCTTCATAGCTGGATACATATTAATACATCATACTCCAATTGTTTTCTGATCGATCAATTTTATTAATATAATATTTACTTCCTGCTTTAGGTGGATAGTTAGCTTGGTGAAGCAGATGTCAAATCTATTTTCTACCTGATTATAAATCTGATATAACCCTTGGAACTGGTCAATAGAAAAAGATAATATAGTTTGATGAATCAGACATATCTCTTTGTGGGTTAAACTAAGGTGGTCATCAAAGGCCTTAGACAATCTTGTTAGGCATTTTAATGAAGCAAATAAAATGAGACATTTCTCTAATGTTTCTTACTGTTTTTCTTTGCTTCCATAATGTTTTTCATTTTTCCTATTGCATTGAAACTTATGCTTATTTCGATCTTCCATTTTGTCAACCAGGTTTTCTTCTTCACTTTTATTAAGTCCTTGATTGTCTATTACTTTGAATTAGGATCACTATTCTTATCGCACATTAATCTTTTTCTTTTCTTACCTTTTGTTTTTTTCAATCTTCTCTTAGGTTTTCCTGTTAATCTTATTGGTTATCTATTGTGCTGAAACATTATCAGATAATTTGGAAAAGAAAGAATCTTTTGGTGAAGCGTTGAATGGAGATCGCCTTACATTTGCTCCATATAAGCTCGAGTTTTTAGCGGACAAAGATGCCAAAGTTATATGTAAGAAAAGGTTGACAAAGGAGGAAGTTGCACAATTCAGAACCACTGTTGCACTGGATTACTACATCCAAATGTACTATGATGACTTGCCAATATGGGCGTTCCTTGGGAAGGTCGAGAAGGACGGAATTGATGGCCCTAATGAGTATAGATATCACATTTATACATTTTATCAATTTGAAATTTACTACCACAAGGACCATGTGATTGAAATCCTAGTTAGAGTCGATCCATCTTTTACAGCTAATGTAACAAATGATGAGGAAGTTGATGTAGAATTCCTGTACACAGTGGTGTGGAAGGAAACTAACACCCCATTTGAAAAGAGAATGGACAAATACACGAGCTCTTCTTCTCTGCCCCGTCACTTAGAAATTCACTGGTTCTCCATTTTAAACTCATGTGTGACTATTTTCATCTTGATGTCATGTATGGGGGCAATTTACTTGCGAGTCCTGAGGAAAGATATTTATAAGTAAGAAGATATATCCATTTTGTTCTTTTAAGTATGATATGGTTTGACCTTAGTATCAGACTAAAGATACTCCCTTTTCCTTAATCTTGTAAAGGCCTGCACAGGATGAAGAATTTTCTGATAACCAAAGAAGAAATTGGGTGGAAAAGCCTCCACGGTGATGTCTTCCGGTACCCAAAGTGCAAGTATTTGCTTTCTTCAGCACTTGGTTGTGGAACACAGATGTTGGCAGTGTCAGTAATTTTTGAGATCATCTTGTTTAAATAAGAAGTAAAAATCCAGCGTGAACTATTTGTGAAGATTCTTTCTTGATCATGTTTCTGCAGCGTGGTGGTCATTCTATGTTTAGGTGTGCTTGGTGTTTTTCAACCGTATGATCGAGGAGTTTTGCCCACTGCTTTGATCATAATTTATGCAATAACTTCTACAGTTGCTGGATTTTCGGCTGTATCTTTTTATCATCAGCTCGAAGGAAGCAACTCGGTATGATATGCAGGATTCTTGCTTCCTTAAACTCTTCTCTCAAATTGAACTCTTAAGAGAATATTGTACAGATAACCTTATTAACTTGTTTTTGGCATGACAGCTAAGAGTTCTATTGCTGACGGGAGGAATGTTCTCTTCCCCCTTGTTGCTAACCTTTTTCTTCCTTAATACTGTTGCATTCAACTATGGGTCTACTGCAGCACTTCCTTTGGGCACAATTGTGGTTATACTTCTCCTCTGGGTTTTGCTAGCATTACCGTCACTTGTGTTAGGTGCGATTTCTGGGAAGAGAATAAGGTCTGAGTTTCAAGCTCCTTGTCACACCACAAAGTGTCCTCGTGAGGTTCCCCCACAGCAGTGCCACAGCCGTGTCATAACCCAAATGGCAATGGCAGGACTTTTGCCTTTTGCTGTCATCTATATTCAGCTATATTACTTATTTGCAAGTGTTTGGGGTCACGCGATGTACACAATATATAGCATTCTTTTTGTTGTGTTCATTCTCCTTCTGATTACAACTGCTCTTGTCTCTATTGTTATGACATACGTCCAACTTGCCGCAGAAGATCATGAATGGTGGTGGAGGTGCGTCTTTTCTCATCTGATAACTATGATGCTTTTGTTACTGTATATTGCTTTTCTTTCATAAGGTGTAAATTATCATTATCTCCTATCCAATTATACAAAGCAGATTGATTTGCTATTCTTGGAAATAAGTTAGTGGGAGAATTTCCATATCTTCGTTGTCCTGAATTCTTTGTGTCGCCGTTTAGTTGGCTCGTCTATGTTTTCCAGTCTATGACCATAAGACAGTCAATGCTCTTGAAACAAGTTCTGCTTATACGTTTTTTGTTATATGTGCAAATTCATGTTCTAAGATTTTTTCCTTCTCTATTTATCAGTCAGTAAGGATCAAAAGTTTAGCTTGAAAGGCTTGTGTTCGATTCTTTTGTCACCAGTTCTCTTAGTGGGTGATCTATAAATCTAACTTGAGTTCTCATTCAGGCCTGTGGCATGCCATGGCCCTGGACTGCTGGTAATCTCCCCTTAAAACTTTTTTTGAACTGAGAAATTCCTTAGTGGCAGTAGCACACGGTTTGAAGCTCGATGAATCCCATCCTTTAGCCTTCTCCACTGAAATACCAGACTTTTGTCTGTCGTAGAGTTTGATCCATGACGTGCCCCTCACCCACACGTCATGTGCTGTACTCTTACCACTAGACAAAAGACCTATGGACCCTCACTTAAATTTTTAGTTACCAAAACGGAATAAAAACTGTAAGATCCTCATGCTATTTAGTTTAGTTTGTGATTCTTCCCAGTCTTAATTAACAGGAGAGTTCCCTAATCTTTATTTGCTTGTTTTTTTTTCTTCCAAAAGTACAGCTATCGAGGTTTGAACCCCCTTCCTCTCTTAAAGAATTGAGGGGCTCTTTGTCTTCATTTGCTTTTATACTTTCTAAAGATGGGAGTAGATTTTTCTAAGTAATCGTATATTGAAGTCACCCTGAATCTCTACCTTTCTGCTATGGTTGTACAAGAGGTGCCGGTATCTTGGCTTACCTTATAGTGGTTTTTGAGGATCCTTAATTTAGCTTATTGGAGAGCATAGCCTTTACTTTGCACTATAGAAATTCCCTGCAGGCTGTAGTTATCCAGCATTTTTCATGTAAAACTATCTTTGCGAGAGGATTGTCTTAGTCACCTATAAAAGTATTTTGCTATGTCGTTCTGGCTGACTAATTGCTCACTTTGGAACAGGTCTTTTCTTTGTGGTGGATCAACTGGCTTGTACTTATTCCATCTACTATGAACAGTTTCATGCAAACCTCATTCTTCTTATTTCTTTCGATATATGGCTTGTGTTAGTTATGGCGTCTTCCTCATGCTAGGAACTGTCGGCTTTCATGCCTGTTTGCTATTTCTCCGTCTTCTGTGTGGCTGTATCAAACTGGTTGCTAGCATGACGAAGCCAGTCGAGTCCATTGAAAACGAGTCAAAACAAGTTACCTAATTGATAATATGGATACACTTATTATAATATAAATCTTGTTAAAAGCTTTAAAACAAAATCTTTTTAAAGTTTTTTATCACTCCCCCCCCCCCCCCTCCACAAGCCCCTACCCCTATAACAATAAATGTTAAAAAAAAGAAAAAAGATTTAGTTTGTTTTTTTATAAAAAAGAAAATTTAAAAAGTTTTTTGTATCATTCAACCCCCCTACTAGCCCCACCCCCCCAAATTCCAAAAAAAAAAAAATTAAAATTTTCTTTTACCCCCCACCCCTACACCCCCACCCCATCCACAAAAAAATGTAAAAAAATAAATTAAAGAAGTCTTTTCTACGACCCGCACCCCTACAACCCCCCCCCCCACCCCCATCCCAAAAAAAAATTAACAAAATTTAATTTTTTTTAAAAAAAATTC
>JAJONR010010212.1:0-17121 GCA_029582245.1 Solanum etuberosum
TGGGTAAGAAAATCTACCCTTCGACTTGCATGTGTTAAGCATATAGTTAGCCTTGTTTTTGAGCCAGAATCAAACTCTTCTTTTGAATATGACTGGGCCCTGCAGTGGTAGAACCTGGTGAATCAGGCGTACTATTTTCCAACCTTCTGTGAACATTTCTTCTCTTATGATTTTTTCTTAAGTAGAGGTTCTTATTTCTTCTCTTATAGCAAATCTAGTCAGTTTTTTGTTCTAGCTATAGGCTCCAAGCGCGATTCTGATTCTCAATTTGATTTTCTGTTCTGAAATGAATCTGTTCAACTTATGTCAGTCATCATAACTTCATTTACAGTTATGGGTAAGAAAATCTACCCTTCGACTTGCATGTGTTAAGCATATAGTTAGCCTTGTTTTTGAGCCAGAATCAAACTCTTCTTTTGAATATGACTGGGCCCTGCAGTGGTAGAACCTGGTGAATCAGGCGTACTATTTTCCAACCTTCTGTGAACATTTCTTCTCTTATGATTTTTTCTTAAGTAGAGGTTCTTATTTCTTCTCTTATGATTTTTGCTTAAGTAGAGGTTCTTTACCGGTGACCCAATTGATTCGGCCTCCACTATCCTTAAGGATAAAATAAGATCTCTTACTTTGCTCACAAGCCCTACTAGTATAGCAAATCTAGTCAGTTGTTTGTTCTAGCTATAGGCTCCAAGCGCGATTCTGATTCTCAATTTGATTTTCTGTTCTGAAATGAATCTGTTCAACTTATGTCAGTCATCATAACTTCATTTATATACAAATTTAGGTCTGAGGTAATGGAGGTTACAAGATTTCACTTACTTGTTATAAATTGATATCTACTTTACACTATTTTCAAGTGTTATCGCCCAATTATATTACATATATGCATATTTTTTAGTAAGAAATATATTTTCGTGTAAATGAATATTTCTTTCGCTGATTAAGATTATATGGATCACTAATCAATCTTATATATGTCTAACTCATAAAGTATGGATTATGGATTTTACCTCAATTGCTACTTCAATTGAATTCTTGTATGGATTATGTATTAACTCATATTTCATAAATTACAATTGATCATAACCTACAAGAATTATAAAAGATAATCATGGTATATATCTTAAATATAGTAAGACAAATGTACCAACTACTAAGTACTACTACTAAAGAAATTAGGATTACATGATATATCAATAATAGAGTAAAATTAAAATATGTGGTGACCATTTACATAATTTTATCTTGTACATAGATGAGCCATGTTGTTAACCAATATTGAATATACTAATTACTAACCCAAATGGATTATCGTCGCAGAGGCGGAGTCAATATTAGGAGTTTGGGGGTTCTAAATTTCCTTCCCCTTCCTTAACATTGAGTTGTCAATCAACTTTGTTAGGGGTTCACAAGTTATTATTTAATTTTCTGCTAAAAATATAGGGTCTACGGAAAAGTTACTGGGATCGTCCGAACTCATGAACCCCACCTAACTCCGCCCCAGACATCTTCATTATTGGTCATTACATCGCATGTAATGCCTGCCACCATCAAAAACAATTATTGTCAACTAGTTATCAGTGGTAAAGTCTACACTTTTACAGAGATATATCAAAATCAAAATATAAGAGAAATCAAGGGAAATTAATATATAGTATATAATTAAACTTTTCCATAGTGATAATATTTGTCTAAAAAATTTATGATTGTTATTGGTATGAACTATTTTTTACAATGATTAATTCAAAACAAAATTCATACTAAAACAATCAATATATAAATGATATAAAATTGGTATGAACTATTTTTTACAATAATTAATACAAAATCAAAATTCATAGTAAAATCATATAATAGGTTCATTTATTTTTGAAATAAAAAATCATAAAGTAGGTCCATTTATTTTTAAAACCACGCACACATATATATAAGCGGATAAAATCAAATAAAATAATCAATATGAACCATTCTTTATAATGATCAATTACAAATCAAAATTCATACAAAAATCATATGGTAGGTTCATTTATTTTGATATCAAAATTCATACAAAAATCATACCGTAGATTCATTTATTTTTAAAATCATAATTCATACCAAATTCATACAATTTAGCAGATATATTATTTTGGAAAATAGAAAACATATCATTTAAATCATTATTCATACAAGAATTCATACAATTCAAATTATTTATTAATGGTATGAAATAAAAAATAGCAATCTAAAGAAAGACAAAAAAATGAAGATAAATGAGGAAGAGAAGGAAAAACGTAGGAAATAAATAAATGTAAATAAAGATAGATATATATAGAAAATAGTGAACAACATATTTAAATTTAATATTAGAAAAAAAATAGTATTTATCATGAGTATCAAGAGTTATTAAGTAATAATAGTAGTACTGAAAATAATAGTAAAGTAAGAAAAACGAGGATTAAGAGATAACATTGTTGGGGGGTTGGAGGAGTGGGAATCTTTTATATATTTCTATCGATTTAAATATATAGCTTATAAAAAGATATTATTGTATTTAAAATCAAGGATAAGAAAGAATAATAAAAAGATCCACATTTAAAAAAATTGATATGATATTTGAATTCAAATTTAAATAAAAGAAGTATTTTTTATCAGCTTAAAAATAAAAACTCATAAGTAAAAGAATTCTAAATGAACTCTTACTATTTCATAAATTTATCATTTTTGAATATTATAAATAAAATAAAATACGTTTAATTTAAATATTAAATTAAAAATAAATAAATAATAATAATAATAATAATAATACGTAAGGAAAGAAAATCAAAAGTATTTAAATTTGAAAATACATTAGACTTTTAATTCTAAATGGACTCTTACTATTCAAAAACTTATCATTCCAGATGTTATAAAATAGAATATGTTTGATTTAAATATTAGATAAAAAATTTTAAAAAATCCCTAACAATGTGTAATAGATAATTACCATTGATTCTCTCATATTAATGTTATTTCTCTCACCTATTAATTATAATATAATTATAAAAAGAATAATTAGTTAATAAAATATAATTAATTAGTTAATAAAATAAAATTAATTAATTTATAAATTAAAAATGATTTGTTAATACTTGTAATTAAAATGTTATAATTAGTAATATTAAAAAAGTAGATCTAAAAGCTGTAATATTAACCCTTAAATAGATGTGTGGCATGATTTTTCCTTAAATAAAATACATATATTTAACTATTATAAAGATCTCATATGTGTTCTTTTGTCATCACATGATCATTATTATAATTGTTATATGCTTATTACATGTGTTTCTTTGCATATCTAATTTGTCAGAACTAATAGGCATGTTTGGAGCAAAAATAGACTTGTTAGCTTTGAAAACTGAGTAGAAATTCAATGGAAGATCAAAAATCGCATCCGATAGTCATTGAGCTAAATGAGTATAGAAAAATGAAGAAAAACTTGACAAAGGGCGTATGCGTGGCAGCTACGCTACCAGACCCGTGCCGCACCAGTTGAAAAGAAAAAGAGAAAAGCAAAAAAATTAGCTTCTGAAAATTTGATCATGCGCAGAGCGACCACACTACCTGGCCCGCATAGCATAGGGCCAAAAAGATGAGTGGGTCGAATTTGTTTGGGCGGAAGGTTATATTTGTCCATAGATTAAATATGTGCGGTATAAATAGTGTATTAATTCAATTTTTAAAGGGTTACACAATTTTTGAGAGGAAAGAATACACTACAAGCAGTGGCGGACCCAGGATTTCTGTGAAGGGAGTTTGAAGTGTAAAGAAGTAAACACGTGAAAATTACAAGATGATAAATCAACCCAACCCGCGTTTAGGTTCTTTCTACTTCTACCCTACTTCATCGAGCTTTCAAAATTTCTAGTGTTTTTTATTTTATTTTGCAGTGTTCTACATTTATTTTTTGAACTTTTTCTAAATTTGAATTAGTGCCCATTTAATTATATGTTACTTTAAAAAACACCAAGATTATTTAAAAATGTGTAAAGATTGAGTTGCTAATATTATAGTGCAATTCAAAAGATAAATAAATAACATTGTCGAGTTTTTTAGTTTATTTAATTCAATTTACTAGGTTAATCATTTATAAAAAGACAAATGATAAATAAATCAAATAAGTTTAGTTTAGTTTTCATCTTTTTTTTAATCGACTTGAAAAATAATAATAAGAAAGAGATACTTTGAAATTAAGAAGAGACAAATTAATTAAATATATTTTGTTAAAAGGATATTCACGACTTTTAAATTTTTCAATTTGATTAATCTTAATTTATTTTATTTTACATAATATCTTTTAATTCAATTTCAAATATAATAATAATTCATCATTTTTTAAAAGAGTTTCTTTGAGTTAGTAAATGAGATGAGAGTTATGTAGAAATAAAATGAGCAATATAAATAAGAAGAATAAAAGATATGTTATAAAATATTATAGTGTGGATGTCCACTACACCAAGAAGTTACTCTCACCCATTATCTCCTTTACTTTCCTCCATTATGAAGATAATCATAACATCCAACTGTATAACCATTATTCTTGTAACCTTTCACTTCCATAACCTCCCCCATTATATTCATGTTAATGTCATGTTTATGACTAACCTTTTGTATGCTTCTATGTTACACTATAAATAGAGGCATAAGGGTTCATATTGTAGACACTTGAAGATTTGGTGTACACTTGAAAGAAAGAAAGTTATCTCATATTGTTCCTCTTGTCTTATATTCTTCTTGTCTTCATCTTTATATTGTTCTTTTGTCCTTAAGGTTTACAACACGTTATCAGCACGATGAAGGATTGAAGCAAAGTAAATATAAAGAAGGTAAAAATATTTGTGTTTATTTTTCTCTCGGGAACAAGGTAAATTACTATATAATCTATTTTATATTTTACTTTTGATTATGTATCATTAGTTTTCTTACCATCTCAAAATCATATGAGTCCAGCAAGTTGCATTTACTTTGAGAAAACTTTTAATTTGATCACTTATATATTTAAAAAGTAAAATTAGTTTTGTAAGTTAATAATTTATAAAGAAATTGTTCTTTATGATCTTGTTTTATTAAAAGATAAGTTATTGAGTTATGTGGCATATACATGTTGATTGGATTATCATTATTGGTTACTTTTGTACCTCTTTATTTTTCTTTATCTAAACATTTACTTGTTGAGTTATTAATATGTTATTTGTACTAACAAAGTTTGTTTTGTGGTTATTTTAAAATGGTTAGTAAATTATGTTAAATCTTCGTAACAATATTGATAAGGAATGTTAAAAGGTTTTAATTCATTTTAACTTGGGACTTTTATATGGTTCCAACATGTTTTTCTAATTAATTAATTTTGTTCATTTTTACTCAATTTTAAGTCAAATTCAGATTATATTTATGGTATTCAATATTTATTTTTTGGTAATGCATTTGGTTTATTAAGACATTGATTGAAGGTAAGACGGTGAATTCAAGTTTCACCGCACCAAGTGGGTAAGACATCGAGTAAAGTCTCGGTGCACCATGATAATAAGAAGTTGGGTTCAAGTCCCATTGATTTATGATCAAAGGCGTCTTTATATGGGTAAGACATTGGATTTAAGTCCTAATGCACTATAATGATGATATGATGATGACTAACATAAAATTGTATACTTTTGACTGAAAGTCATGAAATTTGCCCAATTAATTTGCTCCATTCTCTTATGTGAATGTGTAGCAGTGCATAATATGTCTGAAAAATGACAAGTGGTTGAATATATGAATATGGGTGTGGTAAAATGTTAATGGTCATCATTGTGGTAATTTAAAGGAAGAACATTATGGGTTCTTAAGATGGTCCTTCAAATGTGAAGGTAATTTTGTTCATCAAAGTGGTATGAAAGGTTATTGGGTACATTGTTTCTTAAGATGGTCCTTCAAATGTGAATGTAATTTTTATCCATCAAAGTGGTATGAAAAGATATTGAGCACATTGTTGTTGTTGCAAGCCAATTTGAAAAGTTTTGTAAATCCTCCATCAAAATAAAGGAATACAAAGTGGTAGTACATTTGGTACATTTGACCTATTAAAGTGATGTTGAGATGAGTCACATAAATTTGATAATGTCAAAGCATGACAATGAGTTTCTGATAAAAACTTATGGAGCATGTACAAATGGTTATGGTTCATTTCTTGAAGCGAATGTGACTTGTGTTCGTATGGATAAGGAGGACATGTTCATTTATGGTTGGATAAATGTCACATCTCACCTCTACGGGAGGTTTGAGATATTGAAAAAAAAAATTGACATAAATTGTCATTTTGGTCATATACTTTGAGTACTACACAAATATTGTGGTATATTTTATTATGAATTATAAAAGGACAAAAGAAAGAAATATTTTTTTCCTATAAAGGTTGTGGATGACCAAAATAAATATTATTGTGTGGAAACACAAATTTGTCATTGGTTGTCAAGAAATAAGTCTTGCGTGTAATAATTTTAACCATGACAATAATAATTTTCTCCTTGAAGGAGATGGTCACCATAAGAATGGTGTTGTGAAATTTGTGGTAGTAAATTAATTGAGAGTTCTGAAAGGGCTAATTTGTTACCATCCGGAGGAATGAAATTGTTCATAATATTGGGGTTGTAGTAAGTCTCAAAAGAAACTCTAAAAGTTTCAGAGGAATTAAAAAGAATTTTTTTATAATTATATTGAGACTATAAATTATGGGAAGATTTAATATCTTCAAATTACTACAACCGAAGTGGTTTATAAATAATTATTTATAAGATTACCCATTTTTTTTCGTTTTTTGTTGTATACAAATATGGGCATGATGATGGAATCACATGCAAAAGTAAACTAGAAGTTTACTAGAATAAATATCAGTTGGCATAATCGGTTGGCCATTCCGATTCAAATGTGATGCAAAAGAAATTGAGAATTCACGTGGCTATATGTTGAAGAAATAAAAGATTCTTCAAGAATTCTCTTTTGCTATTTGTTCTCATGATAATGATCATTGTACCAACTAAGGTTGAGATTGTATCTCCTGAAATTATTAGGAACATATAAAAAGGTGAATATGGGCCCGTTCACCACCTGTCATGTGGACCGCTTACTATTATGATTTAATAGATGCATCTATGGTATGGCCACATGTGCATTTGTATCAACTTAAAAATTGGTTTTTATAAGGTTGTTTGCTCGAATTGTTAAATTAAGAGCACAGTTTGAAACTATAAAATTATGTTGATAATGTTGGTTGGTTCAGCAGAAATTGTATGCCTCTAATTGTAGCTAGACCATTGATTATGAGAACAAATCTCTCAAATTAAATTTGTTATGAGATGAGTTTATTTAACATGTACGCATCAAGCCAACAAGGTTCTCCCATCACAATTGATTCGGGGTCAGAAACCAAATAATTTCCATCTAAAAATTTGATGTGTGCACATATGATTTTATTGCTCCACCACGCACAAAGATGGATCCCCAAATGAGGTTGGGGGTAAATGTTAAATTTCCTAACATTAGGGGGAGATATGTTTAGCAGCTGAAAATTATGTGTGGGTGAATTATCTAGATCCTCGTTAAAAAAATGTAAACTTGAAGTTCAAAAGATAATTCATTTGCAAAATGTTGCAAATAATTTGCCAGATGTATTTGCTGACCCAATATTTTAATCAAGCTGCAAATGCTCCAATAAATAGTCCTTGGAGGACAGAGTCTATGGTACGCCTGAAGCGTGATAGACCAATCAGTTCCAAACGTAAAACTCTTTGAGGAAGGAGAGGAGCAAATTATCAAAATGGTCATGATAATGAGGTAAGTGCTTTGAAAGAGCACTATGACATAACACTTCATAAAACCTTGGCAAAGGTTCAGGTACCTGAAAATGATGAAAAATGAAAAGATCTCGATAAGTTATGTCGTATTGGAATCGAATCAAAATGACCGTTGAAGTAGCACTCAATGCTATAAATGGTTACGAGGATCTTAAATTTGAATCTGTCATATAGTGTGGACAGATAAATGATTGACACTATTCAAGTATATTTTGTTTCACTTAGAAAAGTGATGTTTTTGATCTTATAGTTCATGGATCAAAATATAATGTCAGTGTGGTACAAATGAATCATAGTGTGAAAGTATAACCGTAAGATATAAAGTGCGGTTTGTGCCTCGGGGCATAAAGGGTTTTTGAAAACCCTTATATTATTAAATGAAGATATATTCTCCAGTGATGGATAAAATGAGACTTGTTTCAGTCTGACAATAAATGAAATACTTGAATATGCATATTGAATGATTATCATGTCTAACTAGACGATGAAGGTTATATGAAAATCCTTGAAGGATTTAAAAGGTCTTAAAGCAATTTCATTGAGTACCCAATGGTTTTGAGATTGCTTAACATAGAGAAAGAATCTTTTTGATCTCATGAAATTGATTTAAAATATCATGTATTAGTGCAATTGGTACACTTACAGATTGTTGGTTATGCAAATGCTAGAAGATTATTTAATATACATAACGAAAGTTATGTGAAAGGGTTGTCATATTATTATTCAAGTTATGACAAGAAACTAACAAAGCACGTAACTCAACACATAGAAGATGTGTGATTTTCTTTCAGAAGAAAATACGAGATTCAATAAAATTGAAATGATCAATCCCCGAGTCAGAAATAATTTGATTATGTAGATGCAGAATATTTATTTGATCTGCATAAAGCTCGATCGCAAATGGACTATTATTTACATATGGAGACACAACAATATCTTGGCAATTTAAAGAATCACATTAGTAACCACTTCTTCAAATCATGCAGAAAGAATATTGATCTATGAATTAAGTCGGGAGTGTGTTTGGTTGGAATCATGATCTATCATATTCAGAAAATATGTGATTTTCTTTTGAAAAGGATATTCCAACCACCATATACGAAAACAATATATAGCTCAATTGAAGGGAGGATACAATCAAAGGAGATCGGACAAAGCATATTTCACCAAAAGTCTTTTTCTCACATGATCTTCAACAAAATGGTGAGATTGACGATCAAAGACCCATTCAAGTGATAATCTTGTAAACTTATTCACTAAGGATTGCCAACATCAATATTTGAGAAGTTGTGATATAAGATTGGAATGCATCGTCTCCGAGATATCAAGTAAAAATTTTATCAGGGGGAGAAAAATACGCATTGTACTCTTTTTCTTAATCATGGTTTTATTCCAATTGGGTTTTCCTGATAAAGTTTTTAACGAGGCAACATTCAAAGCATCTTAAAAGATATCTGTACTCTTTTTCCTTCACTAGGATTTTTTCCCACGGGATTTTTTCTAGTAAGGTTTTAACGAGGCATATTATCTATGGACATCCAAGGGGGGTGTTATAAAATATTATAGTGTGGATGTCCACTACACCAAGAAGTTACTCTCACCCATTATCTCCATTACTTTCCTCCATTATAAAGATAACCATAACCTCCATAACCTCCAACTTTATAACCATTATTCTTGTAACCTTTCACTTCCATAATCTCCCCCATTATATTCATGTTAATGTAATGTTTATGACTAACCTTTTGTATGCCTCTATGTTACACTATAAATAGAGGCATAATGGTTCATATTGTAGACACTTGAAGATTTGGTGTACACTTGAAAAAAGGTGAAGATTTGGTGTACACTTGAAAAAAAAAAGTTATCTCATATTGTTCCTCTTGTCTTATATTCTTCTTGTCTTCATCTTTATATTGTTCTTTTGTTCTTAAGTTTTACAACAAGATAAAAATATAAAAAAATGTGGCCAGCAAATTTAAAAGACATTAAGAAAAAGAAATAGCATAAAGAAAAAAAATAATGAAAAATAAAATTATTCATCTTTAGATTGAATCTAAAAACAATAGGTCTTTTATTGGGTATTCTAAGCCCAAAATTAGAGTCCATCTCAGCCTTTTCAAAGGAAAAAAAAAGGTGAAAAAATGTTGCATATAACAAGAATCGAACTTAGACCATTTTGGTTATCAATGAACCCTTTAGCCAGTGAGCTACGCTTCTCTTCAGTGTTGAGAGGGTTCATTTTAAGTTATATACTCACAAAGATAGAAGTTTGCCTTATATATACAATGTAAGTTTTCGACCCAGGGATTCGGGTGAATCTCCTAACTTCCATGTAGGTCCCCCCCGATACAAGAAAGTATTGAATTAATAACAACTTTTTAGCAACAACTATATTATTGTTTGCTTATATTAATAAATAGCAATAACTTGATTTAATTGTTGGTATATCTTTTAATTTTTCCCCACAACATTTTTGTTCTTGCCAAATATTTTAGTAGTGTTGCTATATTATATTATTAATAATAATTAAGATAATAAAATTCAAATATAATAAAATTGCAATAACTTTTTTGCAACAATCATGAAATTGTTGTCCAATTTTAATAAATGGCAACAATTTAATTAGTTTTGTTATTTTAAAAAATATTGGTAATGATATTTATTTATTGTTGCTAATGTACTTAATTTAATAATAACTTATGCAATTGTGGGCAAAAATAAAATTTTCTTTTTCAGTTTTCCGTTAAAAAATTGCGATATTTTTGTTTCCGTAAAAAAGTTGTAGAAGTTTCCCAATTTTTTATTTTCTATTTCCACAAGTTTAAGTTTCACCTCTTTCATTTTTTCAAAAACTGAAGCTAGGTTTTCTCTTTCATTGTTTCACTGAGAAGCGGGTTGTTCTTGAAGTCATCTCTGATGAATTTTCTTTTTGATTTAGTCTCTTTTCACAAACTTTGGTGAATTTTTGTGGATGATTATCTTATGATTTGGTCTCTTCATTAGTATGGAAAAAAAAGGTCTCTTTAATTATTGTGTTCTTATTTTTTTATTTAAAAATCCTTCATAAGACTTTGTTAAATTTCAATTATATTTTATTTTTGATACTTTCCAGTAGAAAAAAGGTTTTTTTTTCTAATTTGTGGGTATTTGAATCTGTCTGAACTACTTTGTTCGATTTTTATTTTTATTGTTTGGATTGGTCCTATTTCGATTCTTAGGTAAAGATCTATTGATAATATTAGCAACACTTAATAAACTTATGTTGCTTGGACTTTTCAAAAATATCAAACGACATATGTCGGATACTACTCCTTTTTGGGGTTAATGTTCTCAACGGTGAATTGATTATTCAATATCCTTTTCCTTCTCCGGTGGCACTTTAAAATTCCTCTGCTGGGGAAACGCAGTTCTTTAAAAAGGTTGCTTGCAAGACTATTCAAGCAACCTCGCGCTCAATTTTAGAGCGCCGCAGATCGGTCGGCTGCGGGACGGAGCTATTAGTCTACAATAGGGCTTTCTATCAATCAATCAATAGTGATATCTCACTTGCTTTCAAATGTGATATGAGCTCTGCTAGCTTTCATATCGACTACCCACGGAGCGGTAGCTTGCTTACTTAGCGCTTGCGCTAAGGATCTAATCAGAGTAAGTGCAAGGTTGATACTTGTAATATGTCCTAGTACTATCGAATTTCAACATCTCCAATATGAATTTTCTGTAATTTCATAGTTGCAGCACTCCTTTAAGCTTAAAAATTGCTAACGACAGTCCTCTATTATTGAGTCTGCACCAGAAAATGGGTAAGTTCACACTTTACTGCATAACCAAATTTTGATAGGTTGTTTTCCTATGTATCCCTATTAGTTTTTCTGTTGTTACCTTCTAGTGATAGCCCATAATCGATTTTGAACACTCCCTAAACAGCAAAGATAGAAAAATAAGTAACAAAATAAGAACAGCAAGGTTGAGTTGGACGATTCCTCAAAATGGAGAGTTTTTAGACTCACAAAAGTTGATTTTCAGAGTAACTGAAAGAGTTGATTTGTTCCATTGTGGGGTCAAACCCAATGGAAGAAAATTTCATGTGTCAATTTACTTGACTAGGAATTAAACTTGGAGAGCAAACTAAAATTGTAGAAGACAAATTTTATATTTCTTTTCTTTGTGCTTGAAGCCCAAGTTTGATCACCTATAAAAGGATGGTCATTCTTCATTGTTAAAATCATCCTAAACTCATAGCAAAATACATTAGAAGAGTAGAAAATTAGTAGAGCAATTCTCTTAGATGTATATGAGATCTCTTCCTTTTCTTTGTTAATATACATGCAGTTCTTCTTTGGTGGACGTAGGATCATTCTCAATTCGAACCACGTTAAATATTGTTGCTCTTTCTTGTTCTTGATTTTCACGTTTCCGTTAACAATTGGTCAGAGTCAAGGTTCAGTTTGAGTATGCTTTATGGTTACAACACAGTCTGAACTTCCACATCAGAAAAGAATTACTCTGGTTTTCTGTATTTTCAAATACTTACAAGTAACGATGAGTTCCATGAAGTTTAAAATTGATAGATTTAGTGGGCGCAAAAACTTTAATATCTGAACGATCCAAATGATGGGGTTATTACGGAGGGAAGGTTCAATCCATGCTATTGACGAAACGTACCTCGATGACACATCAAATTCTGGCAATGAGAAGATTGAAGGAGATGCAGTGAGTGTAATCCAACTGTCCCTTGCAACTAACGTTCTTTGTGAAGTGAGTACAAGTACCGAAGAGACGGACAAACAGTTATGGAAAAGGCTGGAAGGAATTTACCAGGACCATTCAGTGAAAACAAGGATGTTGTTACAACAGTGTCTTCACACATTTAAGATGGAGCCAGGTATTTTGTTACAAGACCATCTAGATGGGTTCAATAAACTTGTGATGTACTTATAGACTGTTGGAATTAAAAAGGATGAGGAGATGCTTAAATGTGCTTTGCTATTTTCATTGACTTCAAAATATCGTGATAATGAGAATTCAATGATTTATAGCAAAAAGCCTGAGCAAGTGCGGTAAGCACTTAACTCTTGTGATGTGCGGAGGCATTTTGAAGGAGAGAAAGGCAACGAATCTAGTGGGATCTTTGTGAGAGGTCTTACTAGCCAAGAAGGAAGGAGCAAATCAAAGTACAGATCAAAGTCTCATGTGAACAAAAAGAATGTGAAGTGTTGGGCCTATCACAAGAAGGGACATTTTAAACGAGATTGCCCTATGTCAAAGTTCAAAGAAGGCGAGTGCATCCATTGTTGATCAAGTACATGATTTTGATAATGAATATGTACTAACAACATCATGCAATAGTGGAGTATATGACAACAAATGAGTGTTAGACTCTGGTTGTACTCTGCATATGACATTCCAAAGAGATTGGTTCAACAACTATGAGACAAGTGGAGGAACCGTAGTAATGGAAAATAATGCAACTTGTAAAATAGTTGACATCGATTCAGTTTGGGTTCCTTACCATGATGAGATCGTGAGGACTATTATTGAAGTCTGTCATGTTCCTGATCTGAAGAAGAATTCGAGCTCCCTAGGTACTCTGGATAAACAAGGCTACAAGTACATGAGCGAAGAAACTATGAAATTGACTATAGGGCCTTTAGTCATGTTGAAGGCCAAGCTGGAGGATGTCCTCTATACACTAGCAGGAAGCACTATTATTAGCTCTAGAAATGCATCTACAGTGCATTTATCTGATGATGACAAGGTAATATTATGGAACATAAGACTAGGTCATATGAGCACACGAGAAATGGAGATGTTGAGCAACCATAACCTTTTGAATGGTGAGAAGATCAACACAATTAAATTTTGAGAGCACTGTGAAGCACAAGATAGGAGAGATGCTAGATTACATTTTTCAGATTTATGAGGTCCTCTAAGCTTCTATCAAAGGGAGGTAAGAGGTATTTTCTCATATTCATTGATGATTTTTCACGAAAGGTTTGGGTGTGTTTCTTGAAGGCAAAATGTGATGTTTTTGAAGTATTTAAATAATGAAAGATTTTGGTTGAGAATCAAATGCAGAGAAAAAATCAGGTATCTTCGCACATACAATGACTTGGAGTTTTGCATTGAAGAGTTCAATGATTTCTGTAAGGTTCATAGGATCGCAAGACATAAGACGGCCAGACACACACCACAACAGAATGAAGTTGCCGAGAGGATGAACGAAATTCTTCTTGAGAAGGCTCATTGTATGCTCTTACAGGCTAAAATGTCTAAAGTGTTTTGGGTTGAAGCAGTTCACACTGCTTTTCATATTGTTAATCGATATCCAGCATCACCGATTGACTTTAAGACTCCAGATGAGGTATGATCAGGTGAACCCTCTAACTATTCATACTTGTGAATATTTGGGTGTCCAGAGTATTATCATGTTAATGAATGAAAGCTTGAACCAAGGGCTAAAAGTCCATATTTGTAGGATATATAGATGGAGTAAAAGGGTAAAAAATTTGGTGTTTATCTTTACTCAAATTTGTAGTTAGTAGAGATGTTACCTTTAATCAATCCTCTATACTTGGTCCTCATAAAGTTTCTATGGAGTTATCATGAAACGAGAACAACTAGCAGGTAAAGCTATCAGTAGAGCTTACCAAGGAAAGGATCGAGAAACTCAAGTTGATGAGTCAAAAAATGAAGACCTTGAAGAACTTATTGTCAATGAACCATACACAATTTCTATGGAAAGGGACAAAAGGTAGATATGGAAACTCGAATGTCTTATAGAGCAAGCAAATCTGATTGGATGTCCCTTTGTAGTTGCAGAAGAAGAGATTAAGGATCTCGAGCCCTCCTCGTATGTTGAAGCAATTTCTTGCAAGGATGATGCACAATGTCGGTTAGCCATGATGGAAGAAGTGAAGTCTCTTCATAAAAATGAAACATGGATCTTAGTTGAAATGCCAAAGGGGAAGCGGACAGTTGGATACAAATGGGTCTACAAAAAGAAAGAGGGTATTCCAGAAGTGGAAGATGATAGGTTCAAGGCAAGGTATGTTGCAAAGGGTTTCAGTCAGAATGAGGGAATTGACTACAATGATATCTTCTCTCTAGTCGTAAAACATAGCTCAATTTGCGTGCTACTAGCACACGTTACACAATTTGATTTGGAGCTTCAACAACTTGAGTCAAAACTTTTTTATTACATGGTGATCTAGAAAAGACAATCTATATGAATCAGCCTAAAGGTTTCCTAGCTGAGGGAAAGGGAGATCTTGTATGCCAACCGAAGAAGTCCTTGTTTGGTTTGAAGCAATCCCCTAGACAGTGGTACAAGAGGTTTAATGCATTCATAACTATACATGAATTCTCGGGGAATGTATTTGATAGATGTATGTATCACAAGAACATGTCTGGTAACTCTATGATTTAGTTATTGTTGTATGTTGATGATATGCTTATTGCTGCTAACAACATCATATAGATAAATATTTTGAAGAAACTGTTCAGCAAGGAATTTGATATGAAGGATTTAGGAGCTGCAAAGAAAATCCTTGAAATAGAGATTATAAGAGAAGATGGTGTTGTACATCTTTATTAGAGGAGGTACATCGAAAATGTTTTTGAGAGATTCAATATGCATATGAGCAAGCCTGTAAGTACACCATTAGCTTCTCATTTCAAGCTTTCAGAGTTACAAATGCCTCAATCTGTGTATGGGGTAGAATATATGTCAAAAGTTCCATATGCTAGCGCAATTGGTAGCATTAGGTATTCTATGGTATGCATACGTCCATATATTTCTCAATCTGTAAGTGTGGTAAGCAGGTACATGAAAAATTTCAGTAAAAAGGCATTAGGAAGATGTCAAGTGGATATTGAGCTATCTCAAAGGAGCTTTTAATGTTGGCCTAACATTTTGGAAAAGTAAAGGTATTTTAATTTTCAATTATGTAGATTCTGACTATGTAGGGAATATTGATAAAAGAAGGTTCACAATTGGATACATCTTTACTCTCATTGGCAGTGTCGTTAGTTGGAAATCGACTTTACAATCGATTGTCGCGTTGTCTACAATAGAGGCAGAATATATGGAAGCAACGGAGGCAGTGAAAAAAACTATCTGGTTGAAAGGTTTGATGGCAGAATTGAGTTCGATTCAGCTGGAATCAACTCTAAAATGTGATAGTCAAAGTGCTATTCATTTGATTAAAAATCAAAAATTTCATGAGCGCACTAAAAACATTGATGTCAGATTCCATTTCATTTGAGTAGTCATTGAAGAGGGAGCTATCAAGGTCGAGAAGGTTATCACAGACGATAACGTTGCAAACATGTTGACCAAGACAGTCCCGTTTGCCAAGTTTGCATTCTGCAAGGACTTAGCGGGAGTATTCATCAACTGATGCAATTCTGGGAGAACAACTGTTTGGTGGAGCTAGTGTGTTCAACAAAGATTCGATTCTTCTTGTTTCTTACAACGGAATTGCCCAGTAAGCTAGAAGTTTTGACCGGAGTTGTTCATACGCATACTCAGAACGCAAACTAAGGTGGAGATTAAGAAAGTTGGTTTGGTCCATTGTAGGGTCAAACCCAATGAAAGGACATTCCATGTGCCAATTTACATGGCTAGGAATTAAACTTAGAGAGCAAGCTAAAATTTGTTGAAGACAAATTTTGTATTTGTTTTTTTGTTCTTAGAGCCCAAAGTTGGCCACCTATAAAATGATGTTCATTCTTCATTGTTAAAATCATATTAAACTCATAGCAAAATACATTAGAATAGTAGAGAATTAGTTGAGCAATTCTCTTAGATGTATTTGAGATCTCTCCCCTTTCTTTGTTAATATACAGGTAGTTGTTCTCTGGTGGACGTAGGATCATTCTGATCCAAATCACGTTAACTATTGTTGTTTTTCCTTGTTTTTTATTTTTTACTTTTCTGCTAACAGTAACTTGTATGCACCTCGCATGTCTTGCTCCATTGTTGGACACTGTAGAGTGCGGTCTCAGCTGTATAAATTGTTGCAGCAACTATGAAGGATGTCGGAAGCCTGAACATTTCATATTCCATATGGATTGTTGTAGCAACTATGAAGGCTGATGAAAACTTGAGCTTATCATATTCCACCAAGAAAAGCTCGTCCGACATGAAAGATAGCAGTTCAAGTTGTCTAAAATCAAGAGTAAAAGTCAAGGAATACTACGTAGATCAATGATACGTTCATTACATGCAAAAAATAAGTATAGTACATTCAAAACCCACTACGCCTAA
>JAJONR010010213.1:0-29444 GCA_029582245.1 Solanum etuberosum
AAAAAAAAATTTAGTGAAAAAATGTGAATGATTTGGTAATAATACTTATGAAAACATGGAATTTTGGAGGATTCGGAAGAACAGTTTGGATTAGACTGTCTAAAGGCTATTGTGTCTATCCAAAAGTCTTCTTGATTGTGCACAGCTTATAATTGTGTGATGGATACCTTTTTAATTTATTTATAACGAAAATGAAATGAACAATCGATGTTATTCAAATACTATTTGAATAAAACTATGGATAGCAACACTGCAATTATTAGTCTTTTTCATTTGTATATAATTATAATTATATGATATTTGTTATTTATTAACTTGGCTGATTTTATTTGTCCATATAAAGCTAATTAAAGAAAAAGGCATTGTTCATCAAGAATTTATTTATAGTCCTTTTTCATAATTAATGTTGTTAGTGTATATTTATTTGTTTTTATTGATCCATCACCAAGATTTTATTTTGTTATAAAACATACATGGATCTTTTAAGACTAAATAAATGTATTGAGTGGGTAGAGAAATAAATAGATGAAAAGGGTGGGCTCAATAATGTTTATGTAGTATATCTACATTCTACAATAATACATGCAATTAAATACAATTTGTGTTTATTTTAAGTGATGTAATGTTTTACATTTTCAGGTAAAGTAATTTAAAGTGAGTAGAGATAAACAGGATAATAAGAACGAACCAAATGGTATAAAAATAAATATAGTAGTAATTTTTGACAATTTGTCGATATTTTCTTATTGACAAAAAGTCTTTTTTGTATTTGAAACAAAATACCGTTTACCAACTTTGCAGTTATTAGTCCTTTTCTTTTGTATAGTTATATTGAATTCGATATTTACTAGTTGGGTAAATTAATTTAATTGCATAAAGCATATAATTTGCTCTTAAGCGGAAAAATAAATAAAAATAATCGACGATATATATTTATCCAAAAATTATAGTTTATATAAAAAAAAAACTTAAACTTTTGAAGTATTTTGTTATGAACCAACCTCGACCCAATGTCGATACCTATAAGGATGTCACGCAACTAGTTATTGGACCGAAAAGAAGCTGCAAAATTAGGGTCTTCACAAAGGTTGATTTGGGATCCAGACCCAATTGACAACTAGTTAAAAGGACGATGGATGAGAAATGACAGTTTATGCAAATTGTTGAGAAAAATGTCTGGTTCTATCATCCCCTTTCTTTGAGTTTAAGCTTCTCACCTTCCTTCTAGTTATCTTCTTCAATAGTTTCTTTGTTTTACTAGTTCATTATTGTTTTGCAATTTCCTTGTTAGTTCGATTTTTTGTTATAACTTTGAATTTAACTATTTGAATATTTCTATTGTGAAATTGAAGTTGTTACATATTCACCCCGAAAAAGGCCCTCAATTTTTAAAAAAATATTGCACCGAAATACTAGTAATAATGTAGTAGTAGTACCCAAGTTTGATTTGTTGACCTGTGAATGTACAGCTAGCGTCCCGTGGTGTGGCCTCCACCAGTTATTAGGACAAATTGTCTAATTCTCATTATTTTAAATACACAACAAATTAATTTAATCTAGTTATTTATTAACGACAAAAATAACGGACTCTTCTAATTTTATCCTGTCTATCTATAATTTTTTTTTAAAAACAAGTCTTTTTTTCATTGATAATTCTGAATTGTTCAATCATTGCAGCAATTAAATTATTTAAAAACATTGTAATTACTATTAAATTGGATTTTGTTTTTACTTCAATTTTTCAATCACAAATTTTGTTTTGTCAAAAGAGGCAAGAAGATAACCATTTGGATTCTTTGCATGTGAAGCGTGAACGTATTTTTGTCCTGTTTTGATTTTTAATCATTTTTTAAAACTATTTTTAAAAAGAAAACAAATTCATTATCTTCTTAAAGTTTTTTTTTTTTTTTTTTTTTAAGTTCAAGGTTTAGTTTTTGGGGAAATTCCTAAGGCAGATTAAATGTTATCTATTTTTGGACTTTTGGTTATCAATGTTATGATTTCGTTATTTCAAAGGGAAGAAAGATAAAATTTTCTCGAGGTTTCACCTTCCTTAAATGGATTATTTGAATAAATAAAATAAAAAATTAAATGGATTTATTTGGTGTATAGGATATTTGTAGATTATGATTTCTTCCATAATTAATGCGCTTTCGCTATCTTACAATTTACATTATGAGATTGTTACAATTTAGACCTGATTGACTTGAAACTTTTATACCATATGTAACACGTAACATAGTGAAACCATTTGAGAATTCAAACTTGAAGAGATTTTTTCAAGCCACCAATTGAATTTTGTAGGAAATACGCATAAAAAGTCCTTGTTTAAATTTAAGTTTTGATACATGTATTTGTTGCTGGTGAGAGATAACAAATATTTCGTAGAATTAGTTAAGGTGCACAAAAGTTGATCCAAATATCACAATTATTATAAAATAAATCTAAATCACATTTCTATATATACGAAATTCATGTATAAATGACAGACCTGATGGAGAGAAAAAAAACTTCTTTAACCTTTTTATCTTCTTAAAATAAGAATCTAGAGAATATATAAAATTCCCAAAAATTCATTATTTAAAATAATTTTTTTCTTTAATATTTTATTTATTATTCCGTTATTAAAAAAAATTGTTGCAAACCCTTTTGAAAGAAAAAAGAAGCAAAACTCTTTTGAAAAATCATGTAATTTTCATAAAATTTACGGTGGTGTATTTCTGAAAAGTATTACTACTACCTACTCTGGAGTTCAGTAGTGGGGAAAAAACATCCTAACGCAATTCACGAAAGAGGCAACAACGGAGAGATGATAACATACAGGATTTGGTTTTGACGGATAGCGATATGTCTATAATTTATACATTGAATCGCCATTGAGGTAACCCTTTTCTCCAACTCTTTATCATTTTTATCCTCAAATCTGTAGTCCCTCCAACAAGATTCGATTTTGTTCGAATCAGATCTGTACTGGAAAAAGATTCGATCCATACCTCAGACGATCCTTGTTGTTGTTGGTGTTTTCATCAATCAAAATTGAGCATTTCTAAGTTCTATGGAGAACTGTTTACATTATAAATTCAACCCAATTGGAATTTTGCCTTGATTGAAGTTACTTTGGGTTAGGTCTGGTGTGTACAGCTCAATTGGAATTGGGGTTTTGGGGGGGTTGATTGTACCCACATTCATAGGCCCTAGCTAAGTGGGGATTTCTGGGATTTGATTCAATGGTTGAAATAGCGGAATCTTCGGAATCTGCGTCTGGGTTGTTGAACTCGCCACAGGTAAAAAATGGGTCTTTGCCAGAAGAGGACAGTATTCACAGGCAAGTTAGCAGCTTTGGAAGTAGTGGCTCCAGGAATACAAGCCCATTAGGGCGTATAGGATCAAGAAACACAAGTCCTTCAAGGCAGAAAGTTGTTAAGACGAAACCAAGGGGATTGGATGAAGAGACTGTAACCACTTTTGCTAAAGCGGTTCAACCAGATGTTCAAATGGAAGATAATATCTGGGCCATGCTCCCAGAAGATTTGCTGAATGAAATCTTAGCTAGAGTTCCACCGTTCATGATATTTCGGCTCCGATCTGTTTGTAAAAGGTGGAATTCTATTTTGCAAGATCATAGCTTTTTGAAGTTTCACTCCCAAGTGCCCTCCCATGGACCCTGCCTTCTTACATTTTGGAAGAATTCACAGACCCCTCAGTGTTCAGTTTTTAGCTTGCCACTGAAACAGTGGTTTAGAATACCATTCACTTTCTTACCACAGTGGGCATTTTGGCTAGTTGGGTCTTCAGGGGGTCTTGTTTGTTTCTCAGGATTAGATGTGTTGACATTTAAAACTTTAGTTTGTAATCCCTTGACACAGACTTGGAGGACATTGCCTAGCATGCATTATAATCAGCAGAGGCAGTTGCTTATGGTTGTTGATAGAAAGGATAGGTCATTTAAAGTCATTGCCACCAGTGATATTTATGGTGACAGGTCTTTGCCAACGGAGGTATATGATTCAAAGATCGACAAATGGTCGCTTCACCAGACAATGCCTGCTGTAAACCTTTGTTCCTCCAAGATGGCATTTTGTGATTCAAGGCTGTATTTGGAAACTCTCTCCCCACTTGGTTTGATGATGTATCGGCTGGATACAGGGCAGTGGGAACACATCCCTGCTAAGTTTCCACGCTCATTGTTGGATGGGTACCTAGTTGCTGGAACTCACAAACGCCTATTTTTGGTTGGAAGGATAGGGCTCTATAGTACTCTTCAAAGTATGAGGATATGGGAACTAGATCACACAAAAGTCGTCTGGGTTGAGATAAGCAGGATGCCTCCAAGATATTTTCGTGCACTTTTAAGACTATCTGCTGAAAGATTTGAATGCTTTGGACAGGATAACCTAATATGCTTCACATCTTGGAACCAGGGAAAAGGCCTTCTTTATGATGTCGATAAGAAGGTGTGGTCTTGGATTGCTGGGTGTGCTCTTCAATCATATAACAGCCAAGTCTGCTTCTATGAGCCAAGATTTGATGCTTCAATATACTAAAGTAGTGCTTAGCTTAAATTTCCAACATACTTTTTACCAGGGACATTAGCTATCTTGATGATTCAGCAGTCTTGTTTCCTTCAATTCCCGTACTGCCTGCCGTTCATCATTGAACTTTCCTCAGGCTAGATTCTCAAGCTTAAATTTTATCCATCTTATTCTATCTGGTAAAAGTTCGAATTCATGCGCAAATTCCCCTAGTTAGCTGAAGTGAGAAATTGGATAAGGTTTTGATTCTGCACATTAATGACCTGAGGTGGTATTCGAGGAGGAAGAAGTTAAAAACATTTCCTTTCTTGGACGAGGTTTCATGAAGACCTGAGTGTCGGGTATCTTCTCGAGATGACCGTGGGGATGGACAATTCGGGAGTATGGTGTAAGATAAAGTTTTGTTTCCAGCTTATGTACATTGATCTTCTCTTTGTAAGTAATTAGCACATTCTTGTTGCTTTTCTTAACTGAAGTAACAAAAAATCTCTGTGATTTTACATCTCAGCTCTTCTTTATCTCGCAACTACCAACAGCTGCTTTACTTTACATGTTGATGGTGATTGAACTGTAGGATAGTTAGACATTCATGCTAGTTATTCAAATCCCTTGTCTTTTCTGCAGGAATGATGTTTATAATGATTTGCTGCTGTCTTAATTATGTTATGTATTTCTTATATTTTGAAACTGTGCCTTTCTTAGTGTGTTATATCAGTATCAGACTAGGTTTAAATGTTAACTCTCTTATGCTTGTCTTTGTTACTCATGCTTCATTTTCCGCCATGTTCATCCTTAGCTTCATCTTGCACTTACTAAGATGCTTACTATAGGGTATATAAGAAAAGATATTATTTGTCTCGCTTAGACATCAGTTTGGTCCGTATAAGATGAGGTTTAAATAAGTAATTCTCTTATGCTTATCCTTGTTGCTCTACTCTTTCAGTGTTTGATGCTTCCTTTTCCCCATGTTCATCCATAGCTTCATGCACTGGTCGAGACACTTAGTACAGGGTATATATGAAATATTACTTGTCCACTTAGACATAATGGGTAATCCCAGGGAGTTGATAAATTCTAGTTGAGTTTGTGTCATACTCGCCCAAGGTGTGGTCTAGTGGTCAATGAAGTGAGAGGTAGAACCATGAGGTTTCAAGTTCAAATTCCAGCAGAGGCAGGAAACACTAGGTGATTTCTTTCCATCTTCCTTGCCTTGATTGACAGGGTTACGCTTTACCTGTGCCAGTGGTAGGTAGCAGGTACCCGGTGTGATAGGCGAGATGTGCACAAGCTTGCCCAGACACTGCCATCCTAAAAAAAACAAAGATTGTGCCATACTCTGGCCAGATAATGAACTACTCTATTTCCTTTCTCTGAAGTCATTCTGGAGCTGACACTTCCATTTGCTGCGCAGCTGAGCAGAAGTCTACAATCTTTTGACTAAAGTTCTAGCTGCATGATGTTTTGGATTCCTTGTATTGAATCCATTCTTGCTAACAACCGATTCTATAGATTCTAGAACAGTGGGTACGCAAGCATCTGGGATCTGATTTTACAGTGAGCTGTTGAACATTCTCCTCTGATAAGGACACAGTCGTTTCACTATCTCTGTAATTCAGCAGGAAGCTGACCCACGATCCAAAAATCATTATTGGAGTGAACCCCTCATTAAACCACAATAAAAGCAGAGTTAGTCTTAAAGCTATGATGTCATTCCTTTTTGTAGGATAGACTTCCGTGTTGTTTGTTGACACTTGACAGGCATGTTCTGTCTGACACAAAGTTGATCGTGCTTGATGAACCTTGAAATGCCTTTGGCCAGTTGAAAAGTGGAGAATGAGTCTGTTCCTTTAATAGTCCACAGTAGTCCCTGGTCTTGGTTATCAGTTGCCACTTCGCGGCTAGTCTCTTCACTTGACTATTAGGGAGGCAAGATCGACCAATGCGCTAGATTCTTGATGATGCAGATGATAGTTGGAGTCTGTTAAACTTTATAATTCTCTGTTCTCTGTTGCTTTGTTTTCAGCTCAATTCTTGGATTTAGAACTGAGGCTGCTTTACGAGATAGCTAAAGAAGGGATAGGTGTTTCCCTTCTCTCTCTCTCTCTCTTCCATAGTTTGGAAACCTCAATCGGAGCTTTCTGCCATTTTAAGTCCTAAGCCTGTCGCGTTTGGACTTCAAAATGGATTTTGGCGTTTATTACTACTAAGATTCTCTAGAAAAGGTAGTGTTAATATGGAGTTTTATATGGTTAGAGACTAGTGGAGCTACCATTGTTCAAGGGATGTCAATCGACTGTATTGATAGGTAATTCTTTTTTGATGTTCTTCACTATTTTTGTGAAAATTTTGTCTCCGGTACTAGGAAGATTTACCAGTTATGTGGAAGTTCAGTTTGAGCAAGATTTGGAATTCTAGATACATCATGTGAATGCCGTAATGAAGTAAAGCAATTTGTAAAAAGAAAAAGGTAAGGAGCGTATCAAGAGAATCTTTTCGTAACAATAATTTCTTCATCATATCAAAGGAGTAGTAGAATATTTTAGTGGGCATGTTAGAAAAGTGACAATTGGTAAAAAAGAGGGAGACAAGGTCATTGGTACTCGTAGCCTTACTCATGACTTATCCTTAACTTTGGGATTTAATTATCTCCTAATCTCGTACGACCACCTTCTCATCTTTGTTAATTTGTCATTTCTTGATCCTGCTCTCTCAAATATAATGTTTTCCCAATCTCCACTTTTAAATTAACTAATTATGCATTTTTTTTAACTTCATCAAGTTATATTAATCTATATATAACAGGTACGAAAAAAAGAAGTTAAATTAGTAAAATGTCTTGATTTCCGTAAAGAGCGAGGCTGCAGTTCCCCCAAAACCCAGCAATTGGAACCAGCGGGGAAGAAGGGTAGGACCAGAGAAACCACACAGTTTTCAAGGATCAATCACTTGGAGGGTACATCCCTCCTCTCATAAAGCTCCTAAATGGCCAGAAATTTAAAAAGTATATAATATTCTTTTTATTTTAAAATAAATTGATTTTTTTTTCATTTTTAATTAAAAGTTAAAAAGGTAAAGATGTTCAAAAAGATAAAATAACATAGTGTGAAATATGTTATTTTATCATTCTGGCTAAATTTTCTGGCCAAAAGGATTTTTCCTTAATTTAATATACTAAGAATATATATATTTAACGATTATTATTTTCAAAATATACTTTTTATATATTTATCCACAACAATTATAGTAAGTAATGGAGTAATCTCTTTTACACAATAATTTATTTAACTATGAGTTGCAATAATGTTTTAAATAACAAGACTGTATAAATATTTTTACAAGATTACCCCCAAAGAAAACAGTGGAAGCCGAAATGGCATCCAAGGCATACCAATATTTGTTTATTATTAAAACTTTAGTAAGATGGTGTACAGTAGCCGAATCTGTGAGTAAGGTTAATTTAATTTTGCTACTAATAATTCACTCTTCGTTATCTACTCATGATTTGCATGGCACCTTGTGGAACCATATATAACAGCTCATCATCTCTTATAAAACTACTGACAACTTTTTTTTAACTAAAGATAAACTATGACTTAGCTTGTTCAAACCCACTACTGCAAATATTTTGATTCTTATTGTTTTGTCCTTCAAAATAAAATATTACTTGAAAATTACACTCCGAACATCTTTGGTTCATATTAGATAATTAGTATATATAAATAAATTTAACCGAACTATACATTTATTTCTCCCTAGAAACTCACATTTTTTCTGCGAAATAACAATGTTAAAAAATGACACTCAACTCCAAACAGTTCATTAATAAGTCTTCATAAAATATTTGATGAGTTGAGATTACCGAAGTATTGCAGAAGTTGGGCCAGGTTGATATATATATATATATATTAGAATAAGACAGGTGTCGGAATCCTAACTTTGACTCAACTTTTATTTTTGAACTCTATAAAATCCCACATTAATTCTACTATATCTACTACTCCCACTCTCTTGATGAAGAAAAAGAGAAAATTAATCTATGCTTTTTTAAGTTCACAATAATATGGTGTCACTTCGTTTCAATATTCAGCTTGTACTTGTAATTGCTTTGCTCATTCTTCAACAACAACACACTTCAGCTAATGTTCTGTTTGGTAACTATACTTCAATTCATACATTTTCTTAATAGCCTATTTACAATAGTAATATTTCTCCCCTGCTTTGCTTTCTGCAGGAAAGCTAAAGAAGAAAGAGTGGCTAAAGTTTACCTCTATACAAAAAGATCATGTATGTTATATATATATATATATAAATAGTATATTACTTCTAACTACTAAGCGAAAATGATCAAGAATCAGATCAAACGTAATTCTGTATACATATATATTCGTTTGAAATTTATGCAGGATTCTCATGTGGATGATATCATTGCCTCTGCTGGAGGAATTAGAAAAATGCTAGTGTATCAATTTTCAGGTATATTTATATATATACTACTACTAGCTACTCTGTTTTAATATATATAGTGATCATTTAATTTCGAATCGATCCCTTTGTTGTAGTTATGTTCTGACATCACTTTTTAAAAAAAGAAGCTATATTGCTAAATAGCTCGTAGTTAATATGATTTTCTGATCATTTTGAACTATTTACTTTTTAGTAATAAAAGTTGTCCGATCAGTATTTTATTTTTTTTGGGTAGTGAAAGGAGATGCTGGATTTGATTCAATGAAAACCTCTCACATGAATGCTCAGGTTCTCTTTTCCCACTTTCAAGTACATTTTCCTTTTAGTGATAATATTTATTATCATAAAAATATTTAGCGATAAATAAGTTAATGTCATTATATTTAAATTCGTATTGGAACTTTTGACATTTATATAGATAACTAATTATAAATATATTCTTTATTTATTATAATGGTACTTCAACAACCTCGGCTCATGAGGGAACAAAACACACATACCTTAAAGGATGCTAGCATTCACGCTCTAACTCATGGGCACAATATTACTCATCTGATGTTTATTAATTAAAAAATGGATTTAACTTATATCTACAATATATAAATATAAAAGTTCAATTATTATATTATTTGTGCATTTTTTGATAAATATAAACACGCCTTAGTTATTTTCTGAATATTAATCCTACTTTTTATGAACGTTACTTTACCTATAGTTATATACCCATCAAGATTTAAGTTGATTAGTCAGAAAAAAAGTTACCTAATATTTTTTTATGTTTACTGGGATTTGAACTTGATCATTTAAGTTAACACCACTTCATTGACCACACCCATACCTTTAATTTGATCAATGTGACACCACCTTTTTCTTATTCTTGCATTCTATTACTAATATTTATAGTGAATTACTAGGTCGATAGCCAAATATTCGAGAAGAATCATGAGAGAGGTAAGAAAGAAGAATCAAAGGAGTTTGTTGATGTAGAAGATGAAATAGCAAAGCTTCTGACCAAAGACTATATTGGAAGAAGCAAGCCTCGCCGCAGCAAACCACCCATCAATAATCACAAGCCTACGGATTAATTAAAACGGGTGATTTATAAGAATAGTCCTGAAGGTAGGTGATCTTGAACTTTTCCCTCACTTACCTCAGGGGCAAAACTTCAAGCTTAACAACTTTTAACTCGTCTATGAATCAAGTGGAGGTCAAAAATTCAAGATCGTCCATTTTCAAGATCATTAGGTGTAATTTCCTGAATTAAAACCTTACTACTAGTAACTAGTACAAGTAGTGTTCAGATTTGGGCCTCACAATTTTGCCCCCTACTAGTGAAGGCCCAAAAATCATGTTTGTTATTGTATATTTGTTCCCTTTCTTTCTTTTATATATATATATATATTACTCCATTAAACTCCGTTTAACCTTGTATACCGTAGCTGAAAATTAGTCATGTCAAGGTATTTTTTATCGACATGTTCTTATGTAGAACACTAAATTTAGGTACAATATATCGCAATTTAATGTAGTACGTTAAAAAGAACATGACTACATTATATTATACCAAAAACTGAAGGATTGGAGATGAATAAATGCAGAGCCTTGAAGGTTGTTGAACATTACTGCAATCTCGTTATATTCTTCAATGTATTGTCCGTTGTGGTCCAAGTGCCTTGTCAGTGATATAATACAACCAATTGTTCCTATTTCAAATATTACTACCTTTGTACCTCCAATGGATCCATTTTTATTTCTTTTTCAAAGAGGCAGAAGCAACAACCAAATTAACCACCAACGGAGGATGCTTCTTCCTTAATCAGAAATCTCATGTTCAATTCCTGAAAAAAGCCCTACACAATATGAATCTGAAATAGTTGGACTCCAATATAGATATCGAATTCCAATGCAGGTACCCGAATAGAAAAAAACATATTAAATTTATCTTAACATGTTGTAGTATATATATATATTGGCTGACCAGTTCAGAAGCAATACGCACATGATTGGAGGACCTATTCATGGCACAAACACAAATGCTTCTGACCAAAACCAACCAAACGAATATTTTTATTTTACTTCAGTTTGTAGTCTGGCAGAGGACCATTTCTTTATAGGTTATTTCAAACCTAACCAACATTCATCTGCTTTCACAAGTGGTTTTTAGGGACCTACATTGCCCCTCAAGTCAAACCATTAAGGTAAAATAATTACTCTTATATAGTATCTAAAAAATCAAATATGTTTTCAAAACCCAAACCAAATATCGAAGAGTGAAATTCACTTGTTCAAAATAAATAATCATACGAAAAACAAATACTTTTTTTTATGTACATAACAAACAAAAAAAATCTAACCTAATTTTTCGATAAAATGATGTAAAAATATAAAATAAAATCTCAAATTAGGTATTGAAGAAGAAGACCAAAAGAAAATAGGTCGGGTCAGGTTAAACAAATGAATTTTAAAAAGATCGGAGGTGAATTATTTCTTTTTGAGCTTGACACTTAAAGGACAAATTTGTGTCAAAGTATAATAAAGTGCTATATTTAGGCAGAAAATATAACAAGATACCTATATATTTGGATCGAAAGTATAAATAATATTTTTTATCCTTTTTTTGAAAATAAATTAAAATATGTCAAAGAGTTCCTAGATCGTAGTATATGAAGTTGTCAAAAAACCACAAATTATAATTAATCTGAAGTTTACTAGTAGCCGTAAAATAATTGAGTTACACCCAAATGGACTATATAGCAGCAAAGAAAGAATCAAGAAGACGACCAAAATGGCTACATTGAAAAATCAACGATACACAAACTCAAGGAAATCCAAAGGCGGACTCGCCCAAGTTCCGTCAAACCCCTTAACATACGCCCATTAATGTGTCCTTAGCCACCCCAAATGTAAAGGGCTATGTTTTTCTACTACTAAAAACCAAAAGTAAACCGCGTGCATTGGCTTTTTCCATTATTCCACTGCACCAATTCCACAATTGATAGCACACCCTTTTACGGTTTCTTTGTCTTTTTCTTGGTTTTGATGGAAAACCAATGAGATCCCCTCTGTAGGTATGCTTTTTTTCTAAAAAAAATTCAAAGATTCTTGATTTTCGTTTTCTGCGTATTTAGTTACATGTATTGTTCTTGTGTTTTAGATGTTTTGTTTATGGGGTTTGGGGGGGAGTTTCTTGCTTTCGTCTGTTTGCTTGATGAGTGGACTGGGGTCTTCAAGTATTTTGATTGTGAATGAAAAGAGTGATCTGATCTAGTTCTTTAACATAATCTTGGACTGCAGGCTTTCTTGAAAAAAAAAACTACTTTTGTTGGTTTGTGTATTATGAAATAAAGCAATAAGGGATGATTATTGTAGTCTGTCAGGGTAAGTAGAAGTTTTGAATCTTTGTTTTTCCATATGGAAACTCAAGGGTATATTTTGGAGTCTTTCACTGTTAGATGCCATTAATTAAGTTAGAATTTCAACACCAATCAATGTATTTGACGCGAAGCCAAATGGAGAAGAGGAGTGGTATAATGCTTCAGGGGCTATGGTTTAGCGTACCTGATTTTTTTTGTTCTTTCGTTTCATAGATTATGCTTTTTTCTTTCCGGTGAAATATCAATTTGCTTTTAGTCAATTAATCCCACATGAATAATATGACTGTTCATCCCGGTGTGCACCCAAAGGGCAGTGGCTGCGGATTCCCTTGTCATAAAAAAGAGTAATAGATTTGTGCATTAGATGCTTTTGACATGTTTCTCCAGAGGGAGGGTATTCCCCTGCTGATGCTCCCTAGTCCCTACACTTGCTAAATTCAATTGACAATGTATATTCTTTTTGTTCAAACATTTATAGAATTTATTTACCTTATCAAACGGAATTCTTCTTCCTACTGTCAATATGAACAATGTACCTGGGGTGGGAGTGGGGGTGTACTCCACTGCTGGTGCTTGTTGCTCCCTACTTGCCCAATTTTGTGGACAACATGTAATATTGCTTCCTAACGCCAGTATGAATAATATCATCAAGAACCATATGTTCTTCCAAGTTTAATGCTTTCTTACTTCAATATTTAATTTGTATAATGACCGGAGAAGGTGCACTATTCACTTCTGAATGGTTATTTACCTTTGTTATGACAGATAAGCTCCATCCTAGTCTCACAACATGGTCAAGTTTCTTGTTTTTGGGAAAAGATTGAAGAATGGTTCATAAAGCTGATTTAGTTATTATTGGCATCTGTGTCGGTGTGGCTTTTGGAATTCTCATTGCATCACTTGTTTTCTTTGGAATTCGGTGGTACAAAAGGCGTGTTCGTCTTCAGCACCATGCAAATGAGAGATCTGTAGCAACTCTTCCAATACGGACAAATGGACTTGGAACAAGCGTTGATTTTAGTGCATCTCTGTCAAATTCTGTATCTATTAAGACATCAGGATTTCCTGCCACAAATTCACAGCACAGTTGGTGGAGTCACCCTACTAAAGATCAATTTGCTTCAGCATCTGGATTACCAAGATACTTTTACAAGTATGCAATCTACAACTCTAAAGGGATATTAATATCTTTGGTGGGGAAACTACCTTGTAGATGACTAAATTCAACAGCTTTTCATGTTATTGCATCCTAAATAGTAACTGAGGGAAACTCTTCAATCATGGTTCCTCTTCTTAATGTCTATTGATTAGCAACTTAAGAGCAATTTAAATCCATAAAACATACATAGATACCTTTTGATCCCGTGTATTTCAGAAAGTTTTCCAATTGTCTCTATAATTTCTCTCTGGCATCACCATCAGGCTTTGGTTCTTTTCTTAGCGGCAAGCTGATGACTTCTCCCTTTTACTTGCTTCGTTTGTCATCATATAAGCATGTTGAGAGATTATGTAATCCAGGTGTCAGAATGCAATGGAATTTTTTTATACATTGCTTTGTTTCCCCAACTAATGAAACTTTTGGTCCTTCAAATATACACTGGATGTGTTAGGCAATCAGGTTTGAAGAATGCCTTGAAGTTGTAATTGGCAATTTTTCTTAGCATTGTTAACATGAGCTTTTACTGAATACATTTTTCTCTACGAATTCCACATTAAACTGCTTAACAATGCCTACTGCCTGTGCTGATCTTTTTTGGAATCCCAGGGACATTCAAAAAGCTACCCAAAACTTTACAACCATCCTGGGACAGGGCTCTTTTGGCCCAGTGTACAAAGCTACAATGCCTGCTGGTGGAGTAGTTGCGGTGAAAGTTCTTGCTACTGACTCAAAACAAGGAGAGAAGGAGTTCTTTACAGAGGTATGGATTGCTCGTAACTTTTTCCTAGAGAAATAACAATGTTGTCCATCTCTGTGAAAAATTATTCTGCTGCAGCATCCTTATTATATAGCCTCATCCAACTGTGAAAGCTAAAGTGGCTGTAAACTGTATCCATATATCCCTTTTATTGAGATATATGTTCACATAAATAAGAATTTTGTTCGAGATATACAATATTTCACATTAGATGCATAAGGGTACCCATAACTGGTTTATGAAACACGTGGTTTACCCACTAATTGTCTTAAAACATTGGGTTGGATTAGATTCTTTTAATATATTAGAGCTAACCGTTGATAAATCTATTCCTCACTTGTGAATTCAATCTTTTAATCCATGTGTAGACCCTATAATTGGGTTATGTATGGGAGGTATTTAAAATCTGCAGTGCCGAATGTCAGGTGTAAAAGGACATCCAAGACTGTTATAAAGGTTCTGGGTTAACTCTACTCATTACCTACCCATTATCTTAGTGTTTTGGATGAGACACTCAATTTCTTTTACTAGTATTTATGAACTATATCAAATTTGTACATTGGTCCTTGTAAATAATTTTATCTATCATCTTGGTCAGTCTGAGAAACCAGCTATACATCTGCCACCTTAATATAGGGATAAAAACGGGCATCTCAAATGAACATTTTATCTTGTAAGGCGGAGATGATACCGCACTTTAATGTAACTGGATGAGACTTGTACACCAGGGGCTCTAAGATAATGGTGAAGCATATTTACTTGGGACATATTTAGGGAAAATTTCCTATTTACATAAGGTTAAAAAAAGGGCCAAAAAAGAAGTTACCATATAGGTTCTAAAGGTCTTAAGAGGTTCTTGAAGCATATCGATTTCCAACTCTCAAACAGTACAATAATGCATCTTATGCTCCTCTATTTGTATTTCTCATGAAGGTGAATGTTCTCGATAAAGTTTTGATTTCGATTGGTGTTTGTGCAGGTAACACTTCTAGGTAGGCTTCATCATCGGAATTTAGTAAATTTGGTGGGCTATTGTGTTGATAAAGGACATCGCATGTTAATATATGAATTCATGAGTAATGGAAGTTTGGCAAACCTTTTATACAGTAAGTGTATTACTCTTTTCCATTGATAACATTACTTTATTGGAGATAACTACTGATGAGAAACTTCTAGACATTTTGCTCCTCCTAGCTTAGAGCTGCCTAGGAAACAATTTTCTTGTTCTTTCCCTAAAAGAGAACTTCGAATCGAAACAAATGTTTTCATTGCCTTAAACAATCATCCTATTTCTTTCTCTATATATTTACGAAAATCAAGAAAGTGGGCTTCCAGAGCTTGTTTCTTCTAGTTCTCAGAGTATTTAGTGGCTTAACCTCCAACTTGCAATCATCTCTGCCGCTACTATCAACAGTTATATCCATCACTCTATATATTATACTAAGTCAGGCTTTTTAACAATGGAACAACCACTTCCCGTAGAATCATCGCTTAAAGTAAAGGAATCTGGAGTGGATGATCAGTACACAGAAAATAATCTGAATGTTAATTGTCTCCATGGTTATACATTCAATGGAGCTTCTTGTTGTCCTTCTGTGTGGTTTCTCTATTTTAAATCTTTTGTTGACTAAGAAGAGGTGATGAAACTGTTTTGTTCTGCACATGTTCAGGTGAGGAATACAGCTTGAGTTGGGAAGATCGGGTGCAAATAGCCCTTGATATTTCACACGGCGTTGAGTATCTCCACGATGGGGTAGTCTGACTGACCAATTTACTTCTATTTGCCGTGGTCACAAGACTGGTTACTTATTCTTGGTTCACATTTCTTCCAACAGGCAGTTCCCCCAGTGATACACCGTGATTTGAAGACTGCCAATATATTGCTAGATCAATCTATGAGAGCTAAGGTCAGTGGAGCTCCATGCATCATCAAATTAGTTAGAAAATTAAAGCAGACTCAACTTTGCTGCTGTTGTTGTCTATTAAATTGCTTCCTTTGCATATTAGCCGAAGTTGTTGCTTCCGAGTATTTATCTCTTCCTTTATAACTAGGTTGCTGATTTTGGGCTGTCAAAGGAGGAGGTATATGATGGCCGCAATTCAGGCCTTAAAGGTACATATGGCTACATAGATCCTATGTATATATCCACAAGCAAGTTTACAACAAAGAGTGACATATATAGCTTTGGCATTATCCTTTTTGAACTAATCACCGCTATTCATCCACATCAGAACTTAATGGAATATGTAAATCTTGTAAGTTCCCAGATCATCCCATCCCATGCACTTTTTTTTTCTTCAAATGCAAATTTTACGTTCTCTTATTTGTTCTTGACCTCTTATGTACAAAGGCGGCTATGAGTTCAGATGGGGTTGATGAGATCCTAGACAAGAAGCTTGTTGGAACATGCAGTGTAGAACAAGTGAGGAGTCTTGCTGCAATTGCTCATAAATGCGTACACAGAACACCTAGGAAGCGTCCTTCCATGGGCGAAATATCACATGCAATATTGAAAATAAAACAGAGGCGCCTTGTCAAAGAAAATACCATGTCATTTACAGGATATGACAGTTCAAGAATGGCAAGTAGGATAGAACATCAACAGGTTGAATTGAGAAACATGGCCAGCATTAATGAAAGAGAAGTTCAATGACTTTTCATTCACAACCATGAGCACTTTGTTTCAATTCTTGAGCTTATTTTTGCAGCATAAAAGATATAGGAAAGACATCATGCAGAGTGTTGAATCAACAAATTGGCATGCAATTGTGTTTTTGGATATGATTTAAGTTATATAAACTAACCGTGTAAAGAATTTTTATATGGGAAAATTTAATTTGACAAGTTGTAACATGTATCCTTCTTTCCACCTCTTACTAATTCACGCTTATTAATACCTTGATTTTTTTTTCAAGTGAAGTTGATGTTCAAAATTTTCACTTTTAAATGCTTTTTTTCAATTTAAATTTAAATGAAAAAAATAATTCCTAACTTTAGCCAATGACGATTTTACTTTCGAGGAGAATCTTGAGTAGCGCCAAAAGGGGAAGGATTTAGTGAGAATTAAATCTTATTTGTATAAGTTTTGTTACTGAACTACCACTCAATTATCATATACTTATTATATAAGCAAATAATATATCATCTCCACATCTCAGTTTTGCAATTTCACAAAAGTTACCATTGAAACTTCAAACCTTAGATATGAAGTTAGGCTTTGACGGTAATTTTAACTTTAATGACTCGAATTTTACGGTGAACTAAAACATGTTTAAACTCCAGCATTTTTTATGAAGTTTAAAATGTGCAATTCAAACTCTACGAGTTTTACATATTTAGTTAGGAGTAATTTTATACATACTCAATAAAAAGAGAATAATTTTTAGTTATATTTTAAGCAGCAGGTAAACTTTGACTATCGGACCAAAAAGAGGCTAACTCACACAACTTTTACGATCATTATTAATTTGGGCCTCTTATTTTGTATACATCGGCCCAACCCGAAACCAACCGATTGAATTATCTTCTTCTTCCTTAGGTTAAACTAATTGTGTCGTCACGAAGCTTTTCACATTCGCCTCACAGAGCTCGAAATCGATAGCCATAGTCAACCAGGATGAGGAAGCTTAAAGCTCATGAAAAAAAGCTTCTGAAGAAGGTGAACTTCCTTGAATGGAAGAGAGAAGGAGGTCACAGAGAAGCTGATGTCATGCGTCGTTACCACGTCACTGGCAGAGACGACTACAAAAAGTACGTCTTTCCTATATCACATGTAAATGTTTCTGCTCTTACAGTCTTATTGGTGTATAAACCTAATTCCTTGTTTGTTTTATCTATTTAGGTACTCGGGTTTGTGTAGAACAGTGCAGAAGCTTGTGAATATACTGAAGCAGATGGACCCAAGAGATCCATATAGAATAGAGATGACCGATTCCCTTCTAGAGAAGCTGTGAGTGCTTTACCCTATTTTATTATGCTGGTATTCTCATTTATTGTTACTAGTTTCACGGCACCTGCGTTGCACGTATATATCATATATATATATATATATATAGTATATAATGTTGTAAAATAAAATTAATATTACTAAATTAAAGCTTTTATTAAATAATTATAATTGAAAGAACATAGGACAAGTGCTTTTACGATTAATACATATTTTCATAGAGTTACTTGTATTTTGAGATCAAAATGACCAGATATCATTGAAACATTTCAAAATACATTCAAAGTTTAAGTATGGGGAGAAAGTGACATTTCTTTAGTAGTATTATTTTTTACTTCACTCGATTTTGTAAACAAATCTAACCAACAACATAGAAAAAACATATCAATACAAAAAATGTCACAAATAGCCTTTCCTCTTGAGGTTATGAACATAAATGATTGACACCATTTAAGTACAATTTTTCTCTTAAATATTCATACATGAAATTTAATATGTGCATGACACTAATAAGGATCACCATAAATAATTTAATATTTTATCTTTATATGTAATATATTTTTTACAAAATTTTATATAGCTAGCAAGGAGTGTATCTTGTGACATAACATTTTTTTAAATTAAAATGATCCCAAAATAACAGGAAATTCATACTTATAAAATTTCATACTCGATATAAATATAAAAAAGAAAAAATATATCAAATAATACATATAGCCAATGAAGAAGGAAGACAAAAATATATGTTCATGCTATATTCACTCTAATGTTTCATTTGATTGAAATCTCTTGCCACCAATACTTTAAAAGATAATTATTATCATGACTATATTATCATATTATAAGTAATAGGGAAAATCTATTTTTGACATAGTGGATTTAACATCAAAACTAATAATTCAATGGATTATGTTGATGCCCATTGTTTTAGCAAAATTAGGAAGAAACTCCTTCGTTTGAGGGTAAAAGAATTAAAAATGAAAAAACAAATAAGAAATATTTTACCCAAATCATGTGCCTTTTTTCATATTTGTTTAATATTATGCACTCTCCCACAACTTCTCGTCACTGTTAACTCATGAAAATCGTCAGAAAGAAATACGAGTGAATTAATATATGATTTGCTACAATTTGTTCACCAACTCTTTCTTATGTGGTACTTCGAATTTCTTTGAATTTCGAACTTAATCAACTGTTACAAATAATACTTAAGATTTTTTAAGAAGAAAAAGAGTAGAAAACTTAAAATAATCTTAGTTTAAAAGTGAGGAAATTCCTCTATTTATGACAAACAAATAGTAGTATGAATATGTGCTAATTGTGCCTTATCAGAAATGTCACAACCTTTTGAAAAAGTCACTACTTATCGGAAAAGTCACAACTCATCGAAAAATGCATAACCCTTTGGAAAAGTCGCAACCCATTGAAAAAATCACAACCCTTCGAAAAAGTCACAACATGTCAAAAAAGTCACAACTCATTGTATGAGTCACAACCCTTTAATGTGAAGGTATTTACTTTTAATATAATACAATTAATTAAATTAATAATTAAAATAAATTGAGTATTTTTAATTGGGGGTATTATAGTAATTCAACATTCAAGTTTGGAAGTTCATGCTTTTAAGGTAGTATAGATAGATAGATATAGATAGATTAATCACTCTTGTACTATCTAAATTCTTCGATTTTAGTATTACATGTTGTATTATTTGTTGTTGCTATTGTTCTCGTTTCCTTGTTTTCAGCATGTTTTTTTTTCCTTTTCACAGCTGTGTTTGCTTCATACACTTGTTTTTCGATATTCTTTACTTAGCAGTGTCTATCGAAACAACTTCTCTAAGACTGCTTACACACCACCATCTCGAGATCCCACTTGTGGGATTACACTTGGTATGTTGTTGTGATAATTAAGTATCAAGTTTTGAGTGCCCTGATACATTAAGTTGGTGAGAGATATTTTTCAAAGTGATACAGTTACATCGGTTGAGTTTGAGTGGGTAGAAGGGGGGCAAAAAATTATGTTGTGTACTACAAGGTCAAAATTATTTTATATGTATATATAGTAGATGTTGAATCCCTGCTTCTTTGTGTTTATTTCTTTATATGTTGAATACCCTTATTTAAAGTCCTAGCCATGGATATCAACTTGTGACCTTCGTTGTGTAGTCCAATTACTTTTTATTTCTTGCTTAGGATATGTAGACAATGGTCAGTTAAGAAGACATTGGTGCATGAGTGATAGACCTTAATCTGTTGTAGCTATAAAATAACTCAACTACAGAACTTTTGTTTTCAATAAATGAGCATCAGATACTTAGTGAACATGTGATTTCTTCTGAAACAGTTGATGACTGCGTCCATCTCTGCCTCTGATATTCTGTTTGCTTGATTTGTATGCATTACTATATCATATGAACTTAATGCAAAGATGATGATTAGCAGTATATATATGTGCATGAACATTTCCCCTCTTCCTCTTTTCTTGGTTTGAGAGATGTTTTTATCGCTCTTGTCCTTGGGCTGAAAATCTTTCCTCAATCATTTTCCCTGTGAGAGCACATCCCCCTTGTCTCTCCTTATTATTGACACAGATTTCATGAAATTATAAATTCTGATAGATGTCTCCTCAACAGGTATAACATGGGCGTAATAACTACAAGGAAAAGCTTATCCGTGTGTGAGAACTTATCTGTGTCATCCTTCTGCAGGTAAATGAGCTCTCTATATTTCATATTATGTAGTTCTTTACAACTACAAACAAGTTGGGGTCAGCTATATGAATCATCACTTACCATATTACACCATTTTAACTTCTCATGCCAATATTATGCAAATACAAATAAAAAAAACATTTAAATTCTCTATATTTTCTACACCTAAAAATCTCTGAAAGGCAACATTATGCAGTTTTACGTGCATACAAAAGAACCTCTCACCTACCTATCTTCCAAGCACAAGCAATCATTTTGCAACTCTTCTTGGGTTGTTGATTTAAGACAACATTGCGAGTCACCACTAGTTGGTCATAAATGGAATTGTGTTACTGCATGTTATTGTTCTTCCTGATCAAAATTTGCAAAGATAATGTTCTTGGTAATAAAGACATGCATGTATTCTTCATTCACAGGCGTAGGTTGTCCACTATCTTGGTGAGGCTGAAGTTTGCTGAACACATGAAGGAAGCAGTGACATATATAGAACAGGGTCATATTCGAGTTGGACCCGATACAGTTGTTGACCCAGCATTTCTCGTGACAAGAAATATGGAGGACTTCATCACTTGGGTAGATACATCTAAGATCAGGAGAAAGGTCTTGGAGTACAACGAGAAGCTAGATGATTATGATGCAATGAATTGATGACTGGTGACGGATTTGTGAAGCATTTGAGAATTGAATGAGAGAAATGGAACACATTCTTCTTGGCCATTGTTGGAGTTCCCTGGAGGTTTACCTCCTGCTAGGTTGCCTTGTACCACCACCCATCTACATTTTTGCTCCTGTAGACTGTTGAAGATGTACACATTATATTCAACAGTAAAGTTTGATAGAAAATCTTTGAAATTTCTAGCGAATGTTAGTAACTTAATTCACTGACCATTTGTAGTAGACATCTTGATTTTGTTGATCACACATATCGGTTCTTTGGAGTTAAATTTATTGTAGAGTCCTTATTGAAGTTGATTTTCTAATGCTTATGGATGGTAGTATGTGTGGTGTTAACTCGATTTTAATGTACAAGATCTTATATGTAGAGATATTTTTGGGTGGTCAGCATATAAACTCAACAATCTAGGGACATGTCTTAGAATTTATGAAAGAGGAGCTTCCAATCTCGATGATAATTAATTGAGTTCCTAATTTAAGACCAGAAATTCTGTGAAGCAATCAAAGTTAGGGAGGTGTCGGTCAGTATCATTTTTTTTGAGGATAATCTTTTCAGTACTACACTTTTTCTTATCTTTATGGAGGTTTATTTTAAGTACTCCAAATCTCATCTTTTTGTGCCATTAAGACATCTTTTATGAAGGCATTCAAAGTTAAAATAATATTTGTTTGAATTTAATTATTTGATAATCTAATTAGTTTGAGTTTGAAATGTTTAATAAAACATCTTAAAGAATTGAAGACAATTTTACAAAGACAATATTAAAACATGGTTGATTCAAATTGAAGTAAGTTAACAAATTAAGAAATAAAAAATAGTTGTAAATTGAATTATCTACGATTTTTAATTATAATTACATCAATAATAAATTTTCAATAATATGTGCATAATAATGTGTACTCCTTACGTTCCTATTCACATGTGGTCCTTACTAAAAATAAATGTTTCTTAATACGTAAATAATACTACCTTTGTCCACTTTTAATTTTCATGTTGCGTTTTTCGAAAGTCAATTTGACTAATTTTCAAAGTTAAATTAGATTGCATTAATTCGATATTTTAAACAAAAAATTTAGATATTCAAAAACTATACGAAAAGTACTATCAATTGCAATTTTTTGCGTATCAATATGATGAAAAAATACGTCGTAAAATGCTAGTCAAAGTTCTTATAGTTTGACTCTAAAAAAAGGAAACCATGACAAATAATTAAAAGTGGACGGAAGGAGTATTACACTTGTCATTACTAAAAATAAATGTTAAAACATAAATAATATTACACTTTTTATTTTATCCTTGAGAGTTATTAACCTTAAAAGTATGCTTTTAACCAATATAGAAAAATTGAATGATTAATTCATGTTTATTGGTCAATTTTATTAATTAAAATAAATTAATTTATGTTCACTTATTAAAAATTTAACTTTATAAAAACACTAAATAAATGTATAATAGTAAACTTATCTAATTTCTTAAGAAATATGAAATTTAGAATGATGACATATAACTAATAACGAAAGGAAGTAAGATTAGCAATAAAGTATTAAGAAAATTTTAATTTATAGTAACAATAAATACATTAATTTTTTTATATTCTACTTGGGCTATTTTGTTTCTTCCGAGTGTTTAATTACGGTGCTTCTCACAATTAGGAGTAACATTTTAGTTTAGCGTACTTATTACGGTGGTGCTTGTCATTAACATTTTACTTAGACGCGCACCTTCTCTCACTATAAATGTTGTCTCCTTTCATCTTTTGTCTGCTCAGTGCTTTTGGTTCTTCGTTTAATCTTTGCCTCTTGCTCGAATTTATTTCTTTTTTTGTGCATCTTCAACTGAATTTGGGTTTTTTTTTTCCGGGGCCTAAAGCCACTGTCCTTGGAGTATACCACCGGCGACGATGTCCGATCAAAACCCTAAACCCCAAATCAATTTTGCTGCCGCCGATGTATCTGCTTCTTCCATCCATTAAAAAGGAAAGAAGGAAAATTGGAGAACTTGATATTGTCAGGTTTTCTTGAATTTCTTGCATGCATTCGTAGTTAAGAGAAAATCAAGAACTTGTTGTCTCTTTGAAGTTACATTCGTATGCTTAGATAAATGTTTTAAGAAAATCAAAGAAAGTGTAGTTTTCTAGAATATATTGGCATTACAAATATCAAGAAATCTTTTTTTTTTCCCAATAAATTATGTTGTTATTCTCACAGTGTGTGTTAAGAAGGATGTTCAAGGGGACATTAAGCAAATAGCTAAGGCTAGTTGGAGTTCAATTCGGTCAGCGGTTATCTTGTATGATTTTTGCAAGGGTTGGTTTTCAACAGCCCTCGATGCAGGTACCACCTAGGAATTGAATGAAGACATTCGATTGGACAGACTTTCGTATACACCCTTCAGTGGTCATTTTCTTTTACATGGTTTAGATTTTTTAACTTCTTTGAAATGATTCTTAAAAGTTGAAAATTGTGTCAAGTAAGATAATGGGGAATTATATGTTTTCTGATTTTGTTAATGTTTTGAGGATCAATAGGGGTGGACTGCTGAGAATATGGCAAGTCGTGCTTTAAGTGCTTAAGACTAGTGATAGGTGAGGCATGTGCTTTAGATGAAAATTGATATACCTTTTCTCCTGATGCTCCATTCTTGTATCATAAGATTTTTTTTTTTCCAAATGAATATTCTTAATTCTTATATCACAACACTATTTTTTTTTTCCATGAGATTGACTGTTCTTTCCACCAGGTATATGTTACTATAGGCAGTGGGACCTGCTATGTTTAGATGGATGACTATGGTAAGTATTGGTTTCTTTGACATTGATCTAATGCATTTAATGTGCAGAAAGTTCTGCTCAATTTATTATATTACTTCATCATCTCAAGTTGTACTTTCTTTTGAAGGATTGTCGGAAGGAGAGGCTGTGAGTTCTAATTCTGACCTTTCTTTGTTGGAAATTGTTACTAAAAATCATGGGATGCCAAATGGTTATCGAAAGGTTTTGAAGGTAAAGTTCTTTTGAGATTTAGTTGGTAGTATCCATTAGGATAGGTATAAAACTACTAACCTGGTCTTTCTGTATGCCATTGTTTACAGGATGACATGTTTTTGTACCTTGGAATTGATGATTGTAGACAAGAAAATCTTAAGAATTATTTGATACCGCGAGCTATGCTCGCCTCTAGGGTGGATGGGGACTCGCATAAATGAATTGATCCTGGAAATCGAGGTAAAACAGATGAGCTTATAAGGAAGAAGAAGAGTAGAAGAAGTCATACCAGCTCTTCCATTTTACCATGGCAAGATTCTTTGGCACGATGCCTGGCAAATTTGTCTTTTAGTGCTTGTTTGTGTTAATAATAATCAATGATGACAGGAAATGTGTGCAACTAGTTAATGTTCGTTTCCATCGTGCAGAAACTAGAGCTGTAAGGAGACTGCATCATTCTGCAGAAGCTATCTGGTCGGAGCTTCCACGGCAGTCATCCCATCAATGTGATAAATCTTCCACCCAAGTTGTGGTGACGGTGTGTTCTCTGATGTAAGGTAATGTTATCAAATTTCTTGGGAGAGTTGGGTCTCTTTCTGATATTATCTCAATCAAATATATTAGTTACTCACACAACCTGATGTTTCTCTCTTCAGGCCAAGTGTGAAAATGAAACTTGTTGACATCTGAAATAGCAAATACTAGCTCAAGGGGAGCACACAAGTACACGCGATGGGGAGTCAAAGAACGTTCTGATAACGTAATTGGAAGTTCCTACAATTGATCAGGCTAAAAAGATAACTTCATTCGGTCAAATTGAAGTAATCTTTACAAAATTGTATGTATAAAGATAAAACGGACGAACAAGGTGAATTTTGATGATGTTGAAAGTTGATATATATGTGTCTGTTTGGTTTAAATTCAGGAGTTTTTGGAAGTTTGCAAGTTTAGATGCTATTTGCTACTGTATATTAAAAGCTAGCAGTTACTATGCTTTCCATTAGGAGCTTAAAAGGATTCTTTTTCTTTCTAGAAAAAGAAACATCGATGGCCTTACCTTTCTTAGTTTTATTGATAAATATTAGTGTTTCGTAGTGATGAATGTTGAGGTTCAAAAAATAATGTTATTCCTTCTCTGTTTATCCTGTATTTGAATCACTATATTGCATTCATGATCATTATGTTCTTCTCTGTTGAAATGAATATACCTTTCCTCACTGAATTCATTTATTATGTTATTGTTTCAGTTGGTTGACATAGCATGTTCTCTCCGGGTTGAATATAATATGGATGATTTGTACATGTATGGAGAAATCCTCAGCATTCTCTAACATTGAATGGAAGGAGCGAAAACCGCACTGGATCAGGTGGACATATCTTCTGATAAATGTACTACTGTTAACTGCAAAAAAATACACACTCACTTAATCCTGAATAACGATCTGTACATGTATCAATTATATTACTCACATATCTACTCTGTTTAGCCAGTGCATCTCTTTATAGAAACAAGTGTTGGTTGGTATTTCGTGAACAAATCACTTGGATTAGTTTCTATGTGGAAATAGTTGCTTGAAAATCCAAATAAAATGACTTCACAAGTCGTGGGATTTGATTTTGTTGTTTGCCTTCAGAAGCACGTTCTTAATATTTCATAGAGGCTTTTTTGGATTTGACAGTAAGTTGGTGAAAAAGATTGTGTACTTATTGTTTTTATCACAATTGAAGTTTTCTGTTATTTAGTGGGACAACATCTTGCCTAAACTCACATATATAGCTTAGAGTGATTCTGTTGAACACTTTTTTTTTTAAGTTGATACATTTGAATTTCCTCTTGAATCTTGAGAATTCTAACTTGAAACGTTTTTACAAAACACTTGCAGATTTTTTTGTTGCTTGAATTCGAGTTGTAAATCCCAGAATTTCTATTATTTATTTTCTACTTTCTAATGCTTATGGATGGTATAATGTTTGGTGTTAATTCGATTTTATTGCAGGATCTTATGTGTAGAGATATTCTTGGGTGGTCAGGCAATTAAGTTGAGTAACACATAAACACTCTACACATGGATTAATTCCTGAGACTGGTTACAGTATCCAATCTCATTGACAATTAATTGAGCTCTTAATTTAAGATCAGAAATTGTATGAAGCAATTAAAGTTGTGGAGGTTTCAGTCCCCTTTTTTTTCAAGGTTCATCTTTTCATTCTTATGCTTTTTCTCATCTTCTTTCAACGTCACTATGCAAAATCCCTAATGACTCCAAACTTAAGATGAGAGTTATTTTTGTTTTGTTAATGTATTAAGATATCTCTTTGCACCATTTCATAATCAATGTCCATAATATACTTATTCTACAACTGTTTGACCTGCTTGTATCTATATTTATTTTGTGGTGTATTTGGAATGATTAAAAAATATGTACTTGCATTTAAAATGGTTGTAATACAAGTATACAAAGTATTTAATTTTTTGCTGCCCAAAGTGGGGGCTATTTTACTAGTTTAAGTTGAATAAAGCAATATTAATGAGATTATGGTCAATACAGAAAGATGTACACTTCGACTACATTGAGAAACAAAACTCGAAGGCTCTCCTAGGGCTCACCCGCAATTCGTGTAACAAGGGAATAAGAGACGCACCTACAAAAGAATATTTCACATACACCGAAGTAAGAAAACTAGGGAATACAATATTTAACCAAAGTGAGCCTTCGACAAATCCTCAGTTTGGCCCGCCACTGAGCAAAAACCATGTACATAATCCTCACGTTGACTGAACCCAGAAAGCATATCACAAAAACACCTTTGATAGATCAGTTTTTCCCACCACTGATTGCAGCATGTACATAATCCTCACATCGACTGAACCCAGAAAGCACATCACTCAAAACACCAAGAACATCAAATGCCTCCTGGAAATCCGTTGCTGAAGTCATGTCATCAAGCCACGATAACAGTTCAGACGAGAAATCTGCCATTTCCTCAACATTTAATAGTCTCTCTTTCATGACTACCTCCCAGCCTTCTAGCTTTCTGCCCTCGTCATCATCTTCCACATTCTTGGAAGTCCCTTGGGTTCGCAAGGTGGTTGATTTTTTTACCTTGAAGAAGCGCTGCAGCTGTTCTATCAAACCAGTGTAGACGAGCATTGGTTGAATAGTTGAGAATAACTCAATTGATCCCCCAGCCTCAGAAGCAGATGTACTTGTACTTCCCGACTCCGTTTTCAAAGCCCCAGACATATTGGGGGAAGAGCGAGGCACAGGCCTACCATGAGTCCGCTGGATATACGCATGGTATATACCTCGTTGTAAAAAGGACGAGCGATTCTGCAGCCATGACTCATAGGATTCTGAAAGAAGTGAGGTAACCATCATGAATTGGACAGTCTCCTCTGTACCAGCAGAAGTCTGAGTTCCAGCGGTAGTGGAGGCTCTGGATTCTGATGCGGGAGAACTTAAATAGGTTGAGATAGACTTAATCATGATATGCTGCTGAGAAGAATCATGATCAAGAAGGTGACGAGCCATTTGCATCATGAAAGGCAAAAATCGAGCATTACTGTCTTTTCCACCACCCCTGCAATCTGCACTAAATGAAGCACCAGTGGCAAATCGAGCAAGCATCTGCATGTCACCCAAAAAAGATTTGCATTAGCATCAACAGTCTCTGTTGTAAGCATCTTCACCTACTTTAGAAGTGGAAAAATCAGCCCAAAAATATGTGAACGGCCAAAGCTTGAACTGGTTGGGTCAATAACTAGAGAGCTAATGGTCAAGATGGGTTGACCCATCAAAATATTGGGTCAGATTGGGTTGAAACAAGTGTTACCTAACGGGTTAAGACCCAACCCAACAGGTCATAATTAATTATCCAAGTTGGTGACCATTAGCAACTTTTGAACCCCGGCAGGAATGATAAATTTCTAAGCAGCTTGTGGGTTCTCGACTTTTTGTACTTCTAACAGAGGTAACGTTGACTTAGTTGTGTTTCTGACCTTATTGCTGTCAAATTTTAAACATCAGATAGTCTGATTTGGAATACGTTTAACACATATTCTTACTTTTTCTGCAAACATTCTACTCTATCAAATTACGACGGGAAAAAGTAGAATAAATTGATTATAAAATAAAGTTGAATAAATTGGAAAAGGATTTAGAAAAGCAAAAAAGAGGTCCTGATTTTCCATCCGAAGGGAAGTCCATTTGCCATAAGAGAAAATGAAACACATTTTTGACCCAAGTTTTCAGATCTTCTACTCCATACTCAACTTTCAAGAATGAATTTTATGAACAAAATCGTAGTCTCACAAAGTGCAAGAACTTTTTCTTACTTTATTGAACCAATTTAACCTTCTAAAATAAAAAAGAGGTCCTGATTTTCCATCCGAAGGGAAGTACATTTTCCATAAGAGAAAATGAAACACATTTTTGACCAAGTTTTCAGATCTTCTACTCCATACTCAACTTTCAAGAATGAATTTTATATAAAAAAGAGGTCCTGATTTTCCATCCGAAGGGAAGTACATTTTCCATAAGAGAAAATGAAACACATTTTTGACCAAGTTTTCAGATCTTCTACTCCATACTCAACTTTCAAGAATGAATTTTATATAAAAAAGAGGTCCTGATTTTCCATCCGAAGGGAAGTACATTTTCCATAAGAGAAAATGAAACACATTTTTGACCAAGTTTTCAGATCTTCTACTCCATACTCAACTTTCAAGAATGAATTTTATATAAAAAAGAGGTCCTGATTTTCCATCCGAAGGGAAGTACATTTTCCATAAGAGAAAATGAAACACATTTTTGACCAAGTTTTCAGATCTTCTACTCC